>BGNK01001223.1:99267-166388 GCA_003297005.1 Symbiodinium sp. clade A Y106 | reverse complement strand
GGTGGTGGCGGCATCCCCATGACCGAGGTGGCCAAGCACAACACCAAGACGGACTGCTGGGTGGTGGTCGATGGTCAGGTCCTGGACGTCACCAGCTTCTTGTCGGAGCACCCCGGTGGCGAGCTAGCCATCCTCACCTTCGCCGGAAAGGATGCCACCGAGGAGTTCAACATGCCCCTCGGCTGACATGGAGCCGGAATTTAGAAGGTTGCATGCAAAGTCGATGCCCTTTCATTGGCAGGATCGATTGCAGAAGTCAGTCGCATCCATGGACTTGGACTAACTTGAATTTGAAATTGTGCTTCCTGTTTTCGTTAGGATCCATCCTCCAGATGTCATCGGCAAGTATGCTCCAGACTCCGTGATCGGTGCGGTCGGCTCCGGCGTGGCAGCTGCCGCCAGCGCCGCTCCAAAGGCGGGCGGCGGCGGGCCCATCAGGACTGCAAGGGGAAAGGGGAGGTGGGAGGGAGAGAGATAAGGAGAGGCAGGCAGCGGCTTGTCAGGAAGGACACGGGCAGCAAGCTCGGCAACCATGCTGCTTGGGGTCACCTGGACGGGGCGCCGAACTGGCGTGTGGACCTCGACGAGAACCCAGGCCGGGGAAGGTCAGTAGGGAATGGACATTGCGCTCTGCGGGATTTTCTGTTGATAAATACTGTAAACTTGGACCAGAACAGGCAACTAAATGAATCCTTGTTCAGCAGAGTGCAAGCTTGAACATTCAGCGCCTATCAGGCTTTGTTCACATGCCCCCGAATCTCAGACCCTAAACCCTGCTGTAGAACTGACTCTTCAACCCGCCGTGTAGACTGCTTAACACAAGACAATGCCAGTTTTGGGTTCCTTGTAGTATTTGGTCCTCAAAAGCAATGCCAACTCTTCCGATTTCATGGTCCCACTCGGTCTGGGCAGAAAGATCCAGTTTTTACTCAAGCAGTCCTGAGAACTGGCAAGCCGAACGAGAGACTTTGAAAAGCAAACTTTCAGTGCCAATGGTTAGGGCTTAGGCTGTGAAGCACTTCAGGCTTTGGGGGGTCTAGGGCTTTGGGCCTTGTGTAGCAGTTTATCGCGTCCGACGGGCATCAGCTGAAGCCTCAAAGGTGTCCTGCTCATCAACGTGAAGTCCTACTTCAATGCTACCTGGTTCCTGCTGCTCTCGGTGCTGTATGTGCCACAGCTGCACCTCTTTTCGTGTGTCAGGGCTTAGGCTTCAGGGAAGCATGGCGTTCTGGGACCATTCAAGCTCGAAAGAGGCGAAAGGACAAGTAGGAGTCGACGTCGCACGGAAAGCTGCCCAGTTTCAGTACTCGCACATGTTCGCTCGCACTCGGCACACTCGCGAACACCTGAATCGCAAACCCCAAGCCTGTACGTAGTGTCCATAGTCCGGAAGCCCCCCAAGCTGCAAAGTGCTGAACAAATCATGTTGAAGCCAGTTGCTGACATTTCCTGCAAAGGCTATTCCAGTTGAATTGTTGTTCCTTCTATAGGGGCTTAAGGTTTGAGAGTTGAACAACAGCATGTGTCGGAGGAATACGATCAGACATTGGCACATGCCGCTGGCAATTGGAGGTCGTCGTTACTTGCAAATGGGTTTTCCCAACTCAAATGGTTGGTCCGAGTCCTGAAAAAAGGGTTTATAGCCCTTTCAAGCACCTATCGAGCCGAGAGAAGCCCAAGGAAGTTTGCGCCACCATCTTCTCTGCCAAGAACATCAAGATTCTGGGTTGCACTTCTGGATCATTTTCAACTTCCCTTGTGGTCTTGTCAGCCACATGTTACATAACCCGAAGCAAACTGCCTAAACTACCCTGCCCTAACTTCCATAAAGCATCAAAACCCCACTCTAAACCCTACACCCGAAGCCTTACAATCCCTGGGGCCTCGGCCCTCAGGCATCCTCAGGCTTAAACCCTCAAATCCCTAAATCCTCATGCCCCAAATCCCAAAGGCCCTTGAACTCCAGCAAAGGATCTCCAACGATCGCTTGGGTCTCACTCGCAGTGCCATCCTCCTTGTGCTCTTCATCGTCATCCATGCAGTGGGAAACCTCCACGTTTTTAAAGGCCATCCCCCCAAGACGGTTTAGGGTTTGTGGGTTTTAGGAACTTACGACAATATGGATGTATACTGTATACTCAATCGATATGCTTTCCTGATTAACCTGTGGTAACCCCACGTCGCAGTAAGCTCTAAACCCACCGGATAGTTGAAGAAGGGATGTCTGGAATTCCGCGCTAGGTCGCCGTCTGCGGTTAAGTCGGCAACGGTACCACAAGGAATCCACGTGTGGGCTATTCTAAACGTGCCCGCAAATGAGGGACATTGGGGGACCATTGGAAATACGCATCCTTGTGAACAGGGCCTAACGAAACGGTAACTCATCTTACGGCCATGTTAAACGTTAAGGCCCACATCCCGTGTCCCTCTAACTTCAGGTTGAGGGTAAGGGGATGTAAGGGGGTCGGAGGCCCGGATGATTTCAACGGCTACGGCTACTTCTACGTGCGCCTCTACTGGACGGGCTTTGGCCTGCCAGCCAACATCGTCGAGGAGTACATCCTCCTGTCGGTGCTGCTCCACGTCTTCGTGGGCCTGAANGCCAACATCGTCGAGGAGTACATCCTCCTGTCGGTGCTGCTCCACGTCTTCGTGGGCCTGAAGCGAACATGGGACATGAAGCTCGCTTTGGTGCAGACCCAGGGCATCAACGTCCTGAACCTGGCCATCTCCGGCTTGATGCTCCTGACCTTCATGACCATCCACCTCTTCCAGTTCCGCTTCGGCGACACCGACCAGTTCGGCCCCTACTACATCCGGCCGCCTCCGTACCTCATCAACTTCTGGGGCATCTCCTCCCTGAACCTCTTCTGGACCTCCGACGCCAGCGTGGAGAAGGTCGGCGTGCGCGACATCTACGTGCCGCCCTCAGGCATATGCTCGCTGGAGAGGCCTTAGCTTGTGACAGGCACTTGCTGAGTTGTGTGCAGTAGCTGTGGGATCAGAGCTGTCACAGGAACTGTCTGACTTACAAGGCCTTGGAGTTTCAGATCTTTAAGAACCCCCTTTGGTCCTTCTTCTACATCTTCTCTGTCTGCATCTTCATGTACCACGCCTGCATTGGCTGGAAGAAGGTGACACCGGTGCTAGGAATTCCCAGGGGCCACATCTGGCGCGTGGAGCTCATCGGCTACGGCATCATGACGCTTGTGCTTGCACGTATAGCGTTAGGGGCAAAAAAGCAGGCAAACCTGCACTTCTGAAATATATGTTTTTGGTCGGTATAGTTTTAAGTTCGTTTACATCTGTACGAGGAAGGGGTGGGCTATTTCCGGAAAAATCTGCCTGACACCTGAATCCTAAATTAGCCCTAAATTTACACCCCCAACCAGCGAAACCCATCCTAAGTCCTGAACCCGGGCCCCCTGAATCCAAGACAAATCCTCCCGGACTGCCGAAATCTCAATCATCAACTGTGTATGAGCTCCGAAAGCTACCGAACCGCTGCGATGAAGGCTTAGGGTTTAGTGGCCGAAGGCCGGGGTAAGTGGGCGCTCTGGGCAGCCAAGGATTGTCATGGGCCTAGTCTATATCTCCTTCCCGCTCTACGTGATGGCCACCAAGCCCTTCGCTGGCGGCTCGGCTCGAGTTCAAACTGAGCAACGTGGAGGTTTCGGTTCACGGGTTTTGGGGTTTCAAGCCTTTAGGGTTTGAGCCCTTTTGAGTTGTTCCCGAAGCCTAGGGCCTAGGCCGTCTAGTTATACTCGGTCGACTTGTTCCATGCTGGTTGCTAACTATAGCAACCACGGCCATGCGATCATCTAAAGTGACAAGAGTAAAGGCAGCAGAACGAAAAGGAGTACCGAATCAAACTACGAGGCGAAGACCATAGTCCAGGTACATACTCAGTCACTCAGTCTCACTTTCTGGCTTGCTTAAACACTCTCACAATCAGCATGAAGCATGCAAGGAGCGATGCTACCCTAAATGACGGTGCTAGTGCAGCTGGTCGCCCAGCACGTCACAATCATACAAGCAGTGCGCATTTGTTACGAAGCATCACCTTTAGCATAATCACCATCACCGTCTTTGTCACCATCGCCACAGAAGGGGAAGTCCCGCATGCGCATGCTCGACGTTTAGAACAGGGCTGCGAAGCCCCATGGCAAAACCCGGGCAGCCGAGGCTACGAGACCAAGATCCAGATCCCAGGCAGAATCGAGTGAAGAGACTTGGGACGAGTTAATTGCAGCTGAAATTGTGCAATGCCTTTTCTTTTCACCGCAATCCTCCCTTGACGGACCAATGACTAGGGTATGAGTAGGGCTCCAGTCTCTGGAGAGATACTTGCAGCCAAGGATACTTATGCTGGTAATCATAACTTGCTTCGTCCCTTGCTTCTGTATGTACTGTACCCTCCCCACCCAGGCACCCTAACCCGAAAACTCTTAAACCCTGGACTCTAATCCCTAATCTACTTACCAAGTGTGCCCAAAACCCACTTGCTCCTAAGGAAGAGGTCCCTTGGGGGCGGCAGTGTTGCTCCTGTGAGCTGAGCTACCGCCCAAAAGGAACCTATGCTTCCTAGGATTCAGGGCAATCTGCGGTCCAAGCATTAGTTGTGTTGATTGGCGGATTAAGATTCGTTTTTTTTTGGCTTAGGGTCGAGCGTACGTAGAAGGTTCAGGCTTTCGAGTGTACAGGATTTCCAACCTTAGACGAGTTTAGGGCTGAGTGCCGTGTGCTTTAATTAGCCCGACACTAAACCCCGGCCCTCCACCTGTATACTTGCAGCCGTATTCCCCGAAATCCTAAGCCCTGCGCCCCAAATTCTAAACCTCACTCATCTGGAACCCTGTTGACTCGGGATTCCGCAAGAGTCGGTCCTGTTCCCCCGGGGAGCAAACTGGGCCTTGAAAGCCATCATTCAATTCAGTGGATGGGATTCATTTAGGAGTTGTGAGGTTCAGGGTCGAGGGCGCAGATAAGGCTCAGAGTGTAGGTTAAGGGCTTCAGGGCTCAAGGCCCATATGGCTTGCGGAGGCGCAAGCGAGAACGTAGCTGTTTCCAGCCTGTAAATTAGTAAACCTAAAGCCCTAAAGCTGTTTTTGCTGGAGAGATCCCCCTCCAGGGTTTGGGATCTAGGGGGTTGTGTAGCCGTACATTCCCCAAACCTTGCACCCAGACCCTCCCCCTAAACTCTACCCTTCAGACAGTTGTGAACCGACACGTAAGCCCTTGACTACAAATCCTTGAATTTGAGAAAGCCCCCATAACCTCCCAAAGCTTCCCGAGACATGCCTTTTAATGTCCTCCGTCGCAGCCCGTTTTTTAAGCTCCTGGCATTTCTCTGCACCGATTGCCCAGCTTCGAGGCACAGAGCTTGGGCCTAGGGTTTGAGGGATCGAGGAGCAGGGGTGAGGGGGTTGCTTTCTGAGCATTAGGAGCCCTTGACGTGCCTTTCGTTCTGAGGTTTTGCGTGGAGTGTTTTGGTGTTGTGGATCTACGGTGTAGTGCTTTGATTACTCGGGTTTGGGGTTTGGGTTTGCGTTTTATTTGCTTTGAGCCTCTACTACTACTACTACTCCTCCTGCTGCTGCTGCTACGATTGCTCCATCCCGACTTCGGTAACTCATACTCTCGCCAGCCCCAAGCCACAATCCCCGAACCCTCAGTAGTGGGCAGCTGCAGGCCCTTCTGAGGGCTACGGCAGCTCGGCCAAAGGAGGTTGCAGGCTTTGCGTTTAGGCGATTTAGTTTTTTTTTGGCTTCTCAGGGGCTTGGAGTTTAGGAATTAGGGCCTTTAGGGTTTCAGGGCTTGATGCCGAAACACCAAGCAACAAACCCTCAAGCCTTAAAATTAAACCCGAAACTTTCAACCTAGACATACAAACTTCAGTCTCCAAACAGACCCTGGTGTTGAGGGCAAAGTCGAACCAGCCGAAGCCCCGGTTCCAAAATCCAAAAGCCTAAGCCGATAAGTCACTCGGCCTTAGCCTGGAGGATTTGAGGCTCAGGGAAGTTCAGGGTCCTTGCAAACTCCGCTCCACTTGTGGTTCGAGCTCGAACGCCTGAATCTCTCACAGCTCCAAGTGTTGCGAGTCACAAGCCCTAAACCTTGAAGCCGAAAGTGTCCAAGATCTTCACAAACACGATTTATCAAGCACTCCCTTCAACCAAGCGCTTACAAAACCATAAGAAGCGTATCTGCAAATCGCCGTTTTCAACCATAAACCGGAAGTCCCCAAACCTCCAAAACCTGCCACCCCTCCAGCCCCTACAGACCCTAGAAGTAAACCCTAAGTTTCAGGTTTTGTGATTGAAGACCATGGCATGCTCGTTCCCCACGAACCAAGCGATTGTCGTCGGCGGCGGCCTGGGAGGCCCGTGGCTGAAGGGCTCAGAGTTTTGCTTAGGGGGGCTTGAGGTTGAAGGGGTGCAGGTGAGGTTCAGGGATCCACAGGTTGGGGTTTTTAGATTTTAGGAGTCTATTGGGCTTCGGAGCAAGGATTTTGGAACGATGATGTTGATGATGATGACGATAATGATGGCGACAACACTGTTCATTGATTCGGGCTTAGGGGCAGCGACTGCGCACGGTACTGCATTTGTCGCGAGAGTTGAAGGAAACACCATGCACCAGGTTTTGTGGTAGACCTCCATTTCGTCAAAGTTCTGTAATCTTCAATACGAGAGAAACAGTGTCATCCTATGCACCAGTCCGGAAGTCTGCACATGATCTCCTGCAGCACACTGCAGATGCCTTCCTTTTCTGAACCCAAACATTTGAACTGGTGAGGCATGTCTGCCGCCAACACCGTTGTCGAGCACGGCGGTAGGGTGGTTTTGCTCGCTCTGGCCTCGGTCTACAGCCCTTGTTTTGGTTTTTGGGTGGAGTTGTGGTGTTTCTAGAGGTGCTGGGTTTTGGCTTACAGTTCAGGGCTCAGGGCAGGGGGCAACGAATCAGACGAGGTTTCTCATCAGGGCCTCCATGGTTTGACAGAACTCGCCAGCTTCAGGGTGCAAAAAGGACTTTGTACTTGTGAGATGCAGTCCCGATTGCAGGATCACGAGACTTGGTGAGTAGGTTGCTCGTGTCGCTACTTGCGGTCATTTAGCATAGATCGGCTAATCATCCTGACTAAGTCCACCGATCCTTCACATAGGTTCCTATGACAAACCCTGAAGCCTAAGCCGAAAACCCTCACCCTTCATCCTTCATTCTACGCCTCGACGCTCTCAACCCTCGAAAATCTTAAACCCTGAAATCCTGAACCCCAGAAGGCCACACATCGGAAGTTTGTGACTCGGTTCCGGGTTTTCTGTTGAAGTGCTTTAGGGAGATCGAGTTTTAAGCTTTCGGTGTTGAGTCGAGGGTTGTAGGTTCCAATTTCTTGCCAAAGTTGTTTAGGCTCCGTAAGAAGTCCCCCCATCCGTCTTTTCAGGAGACTGGCCCAAGCCACCATGGAAGCCTTAGAGAAAATGGAGAACCCCAGACTGTAAACCCAAACCCCGAAACCCCCACCCGCCAAAACTATGAACCTTCATAAGCCACTCGAAGGTCAAAGAGACTCTGCCCTAAAGTCTTAAAGCCTCAAGGACAAGTCGTCCTTTTGTGGTGGCAACAGCACCAAAGCCACCTCCGGAATCAACGGAGCAGGCAGCACCGGGCCTCTGTTTTTTCCAAGGGTGGGGGCTCTCGACCCTCAGACCAACCCCAAACCCAAAAAGCACTCAATCATACTCCTAAGCCCCGCGCTCTACGGCCACAGAGGGGGGCTCCATGTTCAAGCTGGGAAACCAGCGAGGCGGAGCTTGCATTTCACTCCTGCATTCTTTGTTCTGGTGCCCAGAAGCTTGAACAGTAGCTTATGATGACGAGGACCAGCAGCTGAGGGATAACGATTTTGAGGCTCAAGCCTCAAGCTAAAAAAGCCCTCGTCTATGTCTCCGAGCTGACCTCGGGCTCGAACAACGAGCCCAAAGCCTCAGTTGAACTTGGGGTTGATCCTTGTCAGGGTAGCGATTTGGAGTTTAGGATCCAGCGTTTCGGCTACGCTCGTTTCAGGGAAAGATGCCCCCTGCAACGAGGCACCAAGACGCAGAAAGCAAAGGGCATTCCGGACACAGCCGAGATCTTTACCCAGGACAACCCGAAAACCCAAAACCGTAAACCCCAAATCCTGACCCTCTAAAGCCCAGCAACTTAAAACGCAAAGCCCAGAACTCTGCACCCCCAAAACCCAAAACGTTCAACCCTGAACCCCAAAAAGCCCCATACCCCAAACCCTGCCAGGACACGGCCCCCCTGTCGCCGACTGTACACACCGTCCTCCAGAAAAGCCTCAACAGATAAGCCCACAGCCTCTGCGGCATGTTTGTTTACCCGTGTCTTCTTGCTATGTACATGTATATATGTATATGCATATGTATAGTATATACTAGTACTTGCAGGTACGTGAAGTTTGCCCACTCCATCTCCCTAAGTTGCTCTCGGGTCAGGCTTGAGATCCTGCGCAGGGATCGGTTTTTATTGGCTTATTTCCGGTGGTTGTTGCCAGTTGTTGCTAGCCGGTTGAATTGTCAGAAGGTTGAAGCCCAGTGAGGCGCAATCCTAAACCCAGCTTTGACCTCTTCTAAGCCGAATGCTCAGGGCGGGGATGGACGAAACACCCACATCCCAAACTCGAGACCTAGAGCTCAAGCCTCAATATCGGGGTCTACATGTTCAGGTACAGCATCCAGCTGTAGTGCCGATACATGCTTCGACATATCACCGAAACCCTATTCTGTTTGCTGAGGTGTGAAACCCTGTTCGAACTATGAAGGCCCCCAATCACTGAGCCCCCAAGAGGACACCTTGAAGGGTGGAGCAAAGAAGCCAGAGTTGGCGAAGTGACCTGGCAGTGAAAAGCTTAGGGCTTACCATACACATGTCGTGAAATACAGTTCTTTAACGATATCAGATCCTTTTTCCTATCAGCTTTGCAGGGTGTTTACGTTCTGGGTTTTGTTTGTTTGTTGTTTTGTTCGTTTGTTATTGTTGTTTGTAACAGGGTGCTTTCAGAGCTGTGAATGTTTATAGACTGTTGCTGCTGCTTATCCAGACCTCTGTGCTAGCCCGTTGCAAAAGATGTCGGTGAATGTAGGAGGCACCCTTCCAGGCCCTAAAGGTCTAGCATCAGACCAAGGTCTTTTCCGCCCAAAAGCCTTAAACCCTGAGCCGAACCCAAATCTCTGAACCTCAAGCCAACCCCAACCGTTGAACCCCAGACCGTCAATCCTGAACCTGAAGAAGTGTAAGGACCCGGAGTGGGACCGCAGAAACAACTAATGTCTTTATTTGCCAAGCCCTTGTCCCGAAGCCCTAATCTAGAATCCCAGCCCTGGAGCATCCCTGAACCTTATTTCTTGAAGCACAGTGGAAAGCTTTTCGGCCATGAAGCCGTGAAGCCCCAAACTCTAAGGCCCTAAACCCTAACACTCGAAACCACCAAAAATGGGTAGCCTGAAGCCGGAATACTGCCGGGCCGCCGATCCCCAGCCGTTTCCCCGAGCTCCCAGCCGAGGCTGCTGTGTGTGAACAGCGCCGCTGATGTTGCGCCTTGGCGCTGAGAATCGAACCTTCCCGGGTTCCTAAACCGACCTTTGTGTTGAAGTTTCGCCTATTAGCATGTAGGGTTTCGACGGTTTAGGACCCCCATCCAAGCATCCAAGCATCCATTTCCGAACAAACAGGAGCCCTACGGTTATGAGCTCGAAGCTTCATGCGGGGTACAGTCTTTTCGGAGGGGGGGGGGGGGGGGNGGGGTGGGGTGCGTTTGTGATGGCAAACGGGGGCAGTCGAAAAGTCTTTTCTCATATCGTAGGTTACAGAGCACTGACACCGTGTCGCTTCATCAGGTCGTAGCCGGTGTGAAGGTCTGCAGGTCCGCCGCCGGCTTGTGGACCCAAAAGGCTTGGGCCCTAAAGGCTCAACAAGGATATTCTTGTAATGCTTGGGGAGTTTTCTTGGAAGGCCCTAAAACCCAATCCTCGACCCCGAAACCGTGAATGCCAAGAGCGCCATGCTCCATAACCGACACGCCTGCAGGGGGCATGGCCTTCAACGGGCCTTGTTTAGGCCCCAAGCCCTAAAAAGGCCCGGCACACCTCCAAACTTCTAAACCCTGCGCCCAGCGAAGGACTGGCTCGTGGAGAAGTTCAACCTTGACCTGTCCCTCGTGGCCCGCAGCCGGGCTGAACGACGCGACCCCCCAAACTCGAACATTGGGCCTTGGGGATTTTGGGGTTTTGGGGTCTTTGGGGTGTGGAGATGGGCAGAAGAGTGAGGAATTGTAAGACACCGCAAGAGGCTATTCTCGTTCTTGAGGCCTCCATCCAGTAGCTCGAGGAGCCAACTGGCCCTCGGGCTTTTTTCTCTCAAGGCAGCCCCAATGGGGCTAGGGTTCCCCAAGTTCTGAGCAAACCTATTTTGGGGTAGAATCGTACCCCCACAACCATAAGGGTAACTATAGAATGCCTAAACCCTAGAAGCCTTTCCTACCGCGCAAAGGCTGCAAGACCCTCTAAAGCCTTGTCGCGGCTGAGGTTTGGGTGGCCACTCGCAGCCTCGCACCCATCGCGGAAAGGAGCGATTCCCTGGCATGACCATCACCTATGCCTTGATCCAGATGCTCGAGAAGGCTTTCGGGTCTCGGCCTTTCATGCAGCGTCCCCTTCTGTTTCCAGCCAGGTCGCTGAGAAGACCGACTTGGCGCGCATCATTACCAAGGCCGGGTTGAACTTTAGAGTTGGGGAAATGTCGGTATTGACCAGGGTTTGATTCGATGGTTTGGAGTTTCGGTGATTAGAGGGTCTAAGGTTTCAGGTTGTAGAGTTACAGGGTGCCTTTGTTACTTTCAGCATTATTTTGCTGTTCTCATTGCTCTTATTTTCAAGAGTAGCCGTGTCGTCACTCAGATTACCATTTCGGGGCTTACTCCGCTTCTGTTGTTGCGATCTACATAAATGCTACTACGGCTAGTTCTATCATCTTCGCCGGCGATGGTGCAATCATGTTTTTGTTTGTTCCACGCTACATGTCATCCTTCAGTGTAAGAAACCGCATAACTGGCCCATAACCCTTAGACCCCAAACCCCAAAGCGCCAGCCTCAGCCCGAAACTACCATGCGCTGAGGCAAAGGTCTTCCAGCTGGTCACGGATAAAAACGCCTGCGTGGGCTGTATCTATGCATCTTGGGCTGAGTGTTTCGGTAGACTAGAGTAGGAATTAGGTTGGATTACCCCAAACCCTGCAAACCCTAAGCCCTAAGCCCTTACCCTATAAACCCCAAAGCCCTAAACCCTCAAAGTGTCAACCCTAGAGCCTGGAGTTCAGAGGGTGGTGCCTGAGTGTGGAATTCAGGGAATTCACGTGCCCCCTGACCTTAAGCATTGAAGCCCCGACCCAGAAACCCCGAATATAGTGGCCGGAAGAATGAGAAATACTGTAGGGCCCTACAGGAGCTGTGCATAGCTCGTGAAGGCTCTACAGTCTTCCTGCAGCCCCCTGTCAGAAAGCTGGAAGTGATAGAAATATCAAATATCTGTGCGTACGTATGCATTTTCTTTGTTTGCCTCTCTCGCCCTTTACATGCGCATAGTGCAATTTGTTGTTGCCATCAAAGGCGGGCAGTCAAGATGTACAGAGGCTTAGAGACTCGTAGTCGTAGTCGGATGTTGCCGGTAGAGGAGATGTAGGGGTGCAGTAAATTGCTGGTGTGGGTTGTGAATGTCGCGACCACCCCGAAAACCAAAGAAGCATCATGTCAATTGCGGTGGATGTGCATCTGCTGAGTGGCAAGAGGACCTCTGTTGAAGTGGGGCTGGATGAATCGATTGAGTCCTTGACGCAGCGCGCCCAGTTGGCTCTGGAAACTGGCAAGGGCAGGTTGCTGAATGCTTCTGGAGAGGTGCTTGACGGAGCAGCAACCGTCAATGAAGTCAGGTTGCAGAGCGGTCACATGCTGACCCTACACGTGAAGCAGGTGCAGCTTGCGGCTACCGGGGCGAAGACAGAAGAAGAACACGATGTTGATGGACTCGGAGTATATTGGGCTGCTTTCGCTGCACTCCTCGGAGACGGATCAGTGGTCACCTGGGGTCGTCCCGAATCTGGTGGCGACAGCAGTGCCCTACAGGAGCAGCTGAAGGATGTTCAGCAGATCCAGGCTTCGAGTTTTGCATTTGCTGCCGTTCTGGGCGATGGATCTGTGGTTACTTGGGGTGAGCACGACTATGGTGGCGACAGCAGTGGCGTTCAGCCGCAACTCAAGAATGTGCAGCAGATCCAAGCTTGCTATGGCGCCTTTGCTGCAATCCTAGGTGATGGATCTGTGGTCACCTGGGGTGATCGAGACACTGGCGGTGACAGCAGTGCCGTGCAGGATCAATTGAAGGATGTGCAGCAGATCCAAGCTTCCAACGATGGGGCATTCGCTGCAATCCTGGGTGACGGATCTGTGGTCACCTGGGGCGATGGCGGATGTGGTGGCGACAGTAGTGCAGTCCAGGAGCAGCTGCACGATGTTCAGCAGATCCAAGCTTCGAGTTACGCATTTGCTGCCATCCTGAGTGATGGATCTGTGGTCACTTGGGGTCATCCCGACCACGGTGGTGACAGCAGGGCCGTGCAGCAGCAACTCAAGACTGTGCAGCAGATCCAAGCCTCGAATCGTGCCTTTGCTGCAGTGTTGCTTGATGGATCTGTGGTTGCCTGGGGTGATCCCGCATTTGGCGGCGACTGCAGTGGCGTACAGCAGCAGCTGCTGGATGTGCAGCGCATCCAAGCTTCCTGTGGCGCATTTGCTGCAATCCTAGGTGATGGATCTGTGGTGACCTGGGGTGATTCTTGGTATGGTGGCAACAGCAGTGCCGTACAGGAGCGGCTGAAGGATGTGCAGCAGATCCAGGCGGCATCTTGCGCATTCGCTGCAATCAAGAGTGATGGATCTGTAGTCACCTGGGGTGATCCCGAAGATGGCGGCGACAGTAGTGCTGTACAGGAGCAGCTGAAGGATGTTCGGCAGATCCAATCTTCGAATTTTGCTTTTGCTGCGATCCTGAATGATGGATCCGTGGTCAGCTGGGGTCATTCCGGGTTTGGCGGTGACAGCACCGCCATTCAACAGCAGCTCAGTAACGTGCAGCGGATCCAGGCCTCCAGCGGCGCGTTGGCTGCAATCTTGGGCGATGGTTCTGTGCTCAGCTGGGGGCACCGGGATGGCGGTGGCGACAGCAGAGATGTTCAAGACAGTTGGGCATGAGCAGAGCAAGAAAATAAATCATGATGGTGATACCACAAGTAAGCCGAGTACGAGTACCAAGCAGAAACGCATATCTTCAAAACACCAGGCAGTAGCACCAAGCATGGACAGCAGCCAAACAAAACAGAGCAACATTTACAGTGTTGGCTTCTTGGAGCTTCTAAACCCGCGAAGCCTTTTGCTCCCTACACCCCACCCAAGTCCTAAACCCAGTGCACGCCAACCTCCTTAGCCCAGTACAACCTCAACATCCCTCAGCCCTAGAATGTCCACAAGTCCACAAGTCCACATAGCAGGAGCTCCAAACCTCTCTCAGTCGAAGGTCGGCTGTTGATGAAATATGGGGGCTTTGACGAGTGGGTAGGGTCCTAGAAGGACCGAGCATGACGTTACAGGGTCGAATATAACGGCCTGAAGAAACACAAGGCTTGAGCCGGCATCTTATTGTATAAAAAGTCCCAAATAAGGGGTATAGTTAGGATCCTAACGTTGCGGCCCTTACAAAAAGTGGGGGGTGAGTAGTCAGGAACCCTTAAAGCACTCTTGCACAGCCTTTCCAAACCCTATAAGACGATCTAGAAATCGGTATCTGTATACAAGGAGTTATCCTAGACCCTAAAGCCAAAGCCTCTAGGCCTCAGGTCTTAAGCGGTTCTGTTTTCTACGGCGAGGTCCCTTGTTCCTCGTTTAGGGTGTTGAAGAATCGAGTCCCTGTTGCGGGTCCAGGGTCTAGGAGTCGAGGTTGTTTGCATTATCGTGGTTGTTACGATGGTCCTTACGACAAAGAGGGAGGCTCTCTGCCGGGAACAAAGTGAGGGCTCGAATATTAGAGAACCTGCCACTTGCGCGTCGAGTCCGATCCCGAGAGCCAGAATACTAGTTGGCGAAGAGCCAGCTGTTTTTTTTTTTTTTTTTTGGGGGGGGGGGGTTTAGGGTTTACCGCTTTAGGGCATCGCCACTCCGAGCTTAAGCCTAGAACCCTCGGCCCTGGCCCTGAACCCAGAGCCCGATTAAAGCCAGCACCTTGTGACCCCAATTGCACCCGGACCTCTAAATTCCCATTAAAGACCCCAAACGGCTGAGTTATCTGCCAAGGAGAAGGGTGGCCTCCACCTTCAGGAGTTCGGCCCGGTGATCCTGGCGTCAGGCGCGTGGGTTTCGAGCGTTTTGGGAGTTGTGGATTTCTGACTAGGGTGGAGGGTGGTGCATTCAAGGTTCAGGGTTTTGGACACATGATTCGGGTTGGGCGTTTCCAAACCCTGCAACACCAACCCCACTTGCAATCACTTGGCCTTCTCCTGCTACTACCAGGACCCCGAAGCAAGTTGTCTTAATGTTCAAACATCACAAAAAACAATCGACCTGGCCAGGCTGCCATCAGGACTTAGAGTTTTTGTGGCTTTTTGACTTTTCGGGTTTGGGGTTCCAGGGTATAGGACCTTGTAACTCGCGACTTATCAGGACTAAATGCCCTAGACCCCACGCCAGAACAAGAACAACGTAACAACACCCTCAAGAAGACACAGAAGCCACAAACTACCCCTCCAAGCCGCCCCTGAGCATCTGAGGCGGCTTTGGAGCCGACTTCACCCAGGTGGGGGGGNCAGTGGAGGTAGGAATGAGGGTCTAAGGAAAGGGGTCCTGTGGGGTCTACGATTTGCGATGCAGGGTTTAGGGGTTTCAGGGTCCGGGGCTGCCTGCGGTGTTTATGATTGTTTGGGTATGGTCCGTTGCAGGAATTCTGGGGTTCAGGGTTCAGAGTGTACACTTCGGGGTTTAGACTTCATGTTTGGGATTTACTAGTACTGTTAGACGGAGTTAAACGGTCTTGGACCGCTGAAACCCCAAACCCACGACCCTCGAATGGATGCGGGGGGACTGCAGCCGCGCGGTTGAGATTACCGTACTATGTTTAGACGCGGTAGCCCCCCGACAGCATGGCACCAAATCCTCAGGGCCCTAAATCCAAATCCAAACCCTAAACCCCAACCGTAAACCCGATGGACCCACATTGACCCTAAACCCGAAAAGACCAAAAGAGCTCTGGACCCAAGAGCTGAACCCTTCCAGGACTCTTTGCTGGCCAAGTATCGCCCGGACCTTCTGCATCTGTGCCCTGACCCGATTTTAGGGTTTAGGGTTTTGGAGTTCTCTTTTTGGTTTTGGGGTTTGGGTTGTCGCTTAGGGTTTGGGCCAAACGGTTTGGGGGTTTGGAGTTTGGGGCTTGCGGGCAGGGTTTGGGGTTGGGTCCAGGGCGGAGGGTTTGGGTTTAGGGTTCAGGGCTTGGCGTTTTTGTTCGGGTTGGAGGGTTTGGGCCATCTTTCAGTTTCATCATTACGACAATGGTCATCGTCATCGTGATCTCATAGTGCGGACTATGAAGATATTGCTTGTTCGCGCTATAACTCATTCGGCATACCTCTGGTTGCTGTTTATGAAGCCTTCGACCACTGTGATCCACGAGGCCCACCACCAACGGTGAGCACTGCACCGGCGATGGCATCAAGATGGGCGAGGCTCGCGAACGGGGTGAGATTTTGAATACCCTTTCCAGGTTTTTAGGGTCAAAAGGATCTTGGTGAGTCGAGGGATCGTCAGCCAGAGACTGAAGGGTTTGTTCAGGGTTCAGGAGATTCGACTTGGGCTTAAGGCAGCAGGTGGGCTGACAGTGTTTCGCGTTCGGTATGGGGTTAAGGTCTAGGGTGCCCGACTTAAGGCCGTGAAGCTTCAACGACCTCAGACCCTAGTATGGAGGTTTCGCTTCCTGTGCCTTAAAAGTCCCTTCACAGAAACAATCTTGAAAGCACCTTTATGGAACAACTTTCAAAAGTTAACACATAGAGGCCCTGAGCCCCCGCACCGAAGGACCCGCCCCCAACGCCGCAAAGTGTACTTGCAAACCGAAACCTGGATGCCTTAACCCCGACACCCTCAACAAACCTTCTGAGATCTTACAAAACACCCTGTGCCGCCATTGATATGAATCCTAAATCGGCAAAGCCAAAGGCCCAGACAAGAGACGCGATTGTAGGCCCTGAGTAGACTGAACCCGAAAGAAGGGGTCCCTCAAAGATCCTTACTGGCTTGCCGAGGCCATTGGTGCAAAGACGATCGACCTCGAGTGGGTTCAGGTGCGCGTTCTGGATGTGTAGAAACCATTCCGTTCGCATTCAGAACGGTTTCTTATTTCTTCTTCTCGTGTCGGTCTCGCGGTCCTTAAACCCTGGACCCCTAGGTTTGTCGAGGACTTGTTCGGGGGGGAAAGCGTTATGGGAGTGACAGCAATGCTCGTGCAAGTCATCACAACAGTCACTGCTCGCAAGAACAACCAGTCTCAGAGAAAGACACTCCCCGATCTGTTCCCTACGCCCTGGGCTCAAAACCCAAGCCCCAAAGCCCAGGTTGTACCTGGCCTGTCAGGGAACCGCTCCAAACCCCGGGCCCTAAACCCTAAACCCTAGATAGAGCCTCAACTTGGAACCTAAACTCTTTATACCCCCCCCCCCCAAATTCAAAACGACCCCTCAGGTGCACCCGACCGGCCTGGTGAAACCGGACGATGCTGATGCGAAGATCAAGTTTCTGGCTGCCGAGGTCATTTGTGGTTGAGGGTTTAGGTGTTGTTACCGTTTCAGTTTTTATGTACTTCAGTGCATTTCTGGGGTTCTTCACCCGCACAGGACCAATGAAGTGTCGATGGTAGATTGTAGAGTCTCTGAACCGCGGAGTGCCGGCATCCTTCCCCACGGATTATACAAGCTAGAGAAGCAGGGTCGGAATTACGTGCATATGTAGTGCAATCAGCTGCTTGATTGAAAGAGACAACGCATCGCAAGGAACTCCCTTCCACGCCCTGCGCAAACCATGCAAGACTCCTTGCAACAGGTTGTGAGGTGACCAACCGAGTACGGTGCAAAAAGACAGCTTTCGCGACCATCCCTACATGTAAGTTTGCATGGGCTCCAGAAGCTTTCGTTACTCAGCTCTTATCCCCGTCCATACCAGAGACTTGCCTTGAATCCGCATCAAACGCATGATGCACTGCAATAAAGCTGTTTTAACCTGCTGTTCTTGTCAGCGGTTCTAGTTGCATTCCTGGAAGGGCCCCGAGCCCCCAAACTTTCAAGTCCCCAAACTCGCAAATGAAAGCCCGAGTTAAGCCCTGAGCCCCTCGAACTCTGCATGCTGAATATCTAACCCTTGAAACCCTAGAAGACTACCGTTGTGCGAAGAATCTTTTTCATACCAAAAAGAGTGTTTTCAAAAACTCGCAACACTGACTTGTAATCCTCCACTTGAAACCCCGACGCCCTGAATCCTTGCCACTTACACCCTAAACCGTTTATCATGAAGCCCTTAACCCTAGAAGCCCTTAAGCCCTTGACCCATTCCAAATCCGAAGCCCTGTACCCTAAGCCACCAAACTAGAAAGCCTTGCAGCCTAAACCCTTAACCCTAACCCCACAGGCTCCGAAGGCTAAGCCATGAAACCCTTCAGGCTCTATCCGGGAGAATTCTCTAACCCTACGACCTTCGCCCCGGATTCCTAAACCCAAAAGGCCCTGCGTGGCGTGGGCGGCATCATCCTCAACGCCGAGAGCTCAGAGAGTCGGAAGCATCCTCAAAAGTTTGCGAGAATGAGCGAAGGAATTAGAACGAGCCAGACGATCAACGAAATACAGTGTACAAGTCTAATCATGACGATGGGGAAGGCGAGGATGGGGAATGCCGCGGCGACGATGACGGTTGTGGTGGCGGTCCTGTTGGTGGTGATGATGATAAGATGATGTTGGTGATGATTCAGTGATGGTACTGAAGATGATGACGGTGATGTCGCCTCATTGACCTTCTTGATGGATTGACTGATCGACCCAGCCCCGAATGCCGGAAAACCGGTTCAAGCAAAACCCGAGAAAAGCTTGACGAGGCGGAGGGCAACCGTTTCTGCAACGAGCTGGGACGTTGGGGCCTGAAGCAGAGGGTTTTCCGCGTTTCTATTCGGGTTACGTGCGATTTTGAGGGTGCCGGGAGGAGTTCAACAAGTTCAATACACTACATGTCAGGAATATGCTCAAATAGGGATACTTCCGGTGAGGGACAATGGAGTCGCTGAGTAGCTTTGCCGCTCTGTGCTCTCAGCTTTAAATTGAAACACTAAAATCATTAAAACCCAGAACGCTAAGACTCTAAAACCTAACCACGACCCCACAAAATGTCAACTAAACTTCAGCTTCCTAGGAAAACGAGGTTCCTTATGTTAAATGGGTTTAGGGTGTAGGGTTTAGGCGTGAGTCTCCTTTCGGGTTCAGGGGTATAAACTTAATAGGTGACCTACTACTACTGGGCTACATCAGGCTGGTCCGTTTTCGAAGCTGTCATACACAACAAACTAGCGATCGGGACCCCAACACTGTCTCGCACCTGAGCCTAAACCTTGGACCGTGAACCGCAGACCAAAATTAAACTGTAACAAGACCCTGTACTGAGCCCTGAGATAGGTCTGAGGGTCAAATGGCGTGGGAGGACGGGTGGCATTGCCATATGGGTTGGGGATTTCAGGCTAAGTGCGGGTTCGTTGCTTTCACGAGGCCGCGACTATGTCACGGGCGAGATGTGGAAGAGCAAGCCACCGTTCAGGCGGGGTCTAGAGGCTAGAATTGCGGAAGCTTCCCTTCGATTTTCACGGGAGCTGTTCTGGAGACTTCGTCGGAGATTGCTTAGTTTGAGGGCTCTTTTCGTGTTCCCCACGAACGTACACCTTGGTGATTCGGTGGAAATTTTTCTTGGAGGTGTAGCACGAATAAGGACTTCGTTGCGCAAATAGCCTACATTCTGGATCCGAATGTTGAAACGGTGCAATTTCTATGTAAGCCTGCTGTATCCTAAACCTTGGGTCAAGCTTCCGGCATCGCATATCGCAGCCGCGCAAACTGCCCTCCCCGCAAGCTCCCGATCACTGGACTTTTCCAGAGTGCTGCGCGATGTCAGGCTTTGCCTCAACCGTGCTGCATCAGACGAGATCATCTGGCACTGCAAGTCCTCCACTCAGTGTGAATATTGGAATTTTGGACACCAGCCCATCTTGTCAGACGTATACAGCATTCGGGCCTATGTTGGGTGATATCAACTCTAAACATTGATCCGGTCGGAGTGTTCTTTGCTAATTTCGGTTGCTTCCGGAGCTTGAGGGTTTCGGGTTTAGGACCTCGACTCATGACCCTCAAGCCGGCAACCCTGAAGCCCTAAAGCCTTAGACCCAAAAAGCACAATTCTAAACCCTGGAACCGCAAAGCCGACCTCGAACTGAAAACCGCCACTGAGGCCGGCAACGACCAAACCAACCAGCCCATGTGGCCCCCGTGGAAACAAGCTAACCCCTTGTAGTCTCAGCTTGGCAGTTCTGCACACGGAAGAGACTAGTGTGGCTCTGGAGGCGTTTACCAGGTGGGAAGGAAAGCGGCAATATATTCACCCGCGGGAATTTGGGAGACCCTAGGTCCCTAGGTCCTAGGTTATAGTCCAGTCCAGATTGGAGCCCTCAGCTCCGAAGGTCTGTCTTTCGAAGCTGAGAGCGCAGGCATAGATGCGGACTTCGAGCCTCAGGGGTAAAGGTAAAGGAGACAGGGGTTCAGGCTTGGGCGCTTCCGGTTCCTGGGGTAGGATAGAGTCTTGGGGTGCCAGGCACTACACTGGACGTGGTGCTGGGATCTCAGACACATTTGTGCTTGACTGTCATTTTCATGAGTGCTTGCCCCTATTGGCAAGACTTGCTTCCGTTTCCTAAAGATGCCGGAGTCTAAGAGGAGATTGAAGCAGGGATCATGGCAGCCCAAACAGCATCGGTATCTTACATGCTCCGGTTGATTTTCTATGTTTGCGCGTGGAAGAGACCATTGCCAACCCCAAGCTTGACTTGCAAAGGTGGCGATGCTACGGGTTCGAGATCAGGACTAATTTCACTGACATCTACACTCTACAGTGGTAGTCTGCGCATATTCCTCAATCCGAATCCGAAGTCCTCGCGCTTGGTGTTTTGGGACGGGACTGGTCGGGTGCAGAGCTGGAGGGTTTGAGGGCTACTGCTCAGAACTTCCGTCTCTCGTAAGTCTAGGTCTAGGCCACGACAGTCTCATGCGAAACTCCGGAGATGCTCCAGGTCATGAAGTACTACGGCAGCGGTGATGACTTGGCCAAGGACATGGGCATCCCCTTGTCTGTGATCGAGAAGGCCCACGAGGACCACTACCAGGCTGCCAAGATGATGGAGAAGGATCCCGAAGGAGGCAAATGGCCCGCGTACCCCTCAGGAAAGTGCTGGGATGAGGCCAGTGGAAANGTGATCGAGAAGGCCCACGAGGACCACTACCAGGCTGCCAAGATGATGGAGAAGGATCCCGAAGGAGGCAAATGGCCCGCGTACCCCTCAGGAAAGTGCTGGGATGAGGCCAGTGGAAAGACCGGCAGCGGCAAGAAGTTCTATCACAACATCATTCCGGGCTCTGCCGTGAAGTCCGAGCCTTTCTATGTGGCCATCATCACACCTGTGATCCACTACTGCATGGGTGGTCTCCTCATCGACACGGACTCCGCCTGCGTCGGCTCCAACAACCTTGCCATCCCGGGCCTGTACGCCGCTGGCGAGGTGGCTGGCGGAGTGCACGGCAACAACCGCTTGGGAGGAAACTCCCTTCTGGACTGCGTGGTGTTCGGCCGCGTGGCCGGTAAGGCAGCTGCCAAGTACATGTTGGGTGCCGACATGAAGGATGTGGACTTGATGCAGATCACCGGCGGAGGGCTGTCTGGCGCGGTGCAGAGCTCCAAGCTGGCTGGCGGTTCCTACGAGGACAAGATGAACTCTGCTGCACCGGCGGCCGCTGCAGCTGCACCCGCGGCTGGCGGCGGTGGTGGCGGCGGCATCAGCCTTGCAGATGTTGCAAAGCACAACACCAAGACAGACTGCTGGGTGGTGGTCGATGGTCAGGTCCTGGACGTCACCAGCTTCTTGTCGGAGCACCCCGGCGGCGAGCTGGCTATCCTCACCTTCGCCGGAAAGGATGCCACNAACACCAAGACAGACTGCTGGGTGGTGGTCGATGGTCAGGTCCTGGACGTCACCAGCTTCTTGTCGGAGCACCCCGGCGGCGAGCTGGCTATCCTCACCTTCGCCGGAAAGGATGCCACGGAGGAGTTCAACATGACACTCGGCTGATTGAGCTATGCCATCTCACGTGTCCCGAAATTGAACGCACTGCATCCCCAAGCCCAACAAAGCCCAGACCAGACAAATTCTCAATCCAAGCAGTAGCCCCAAGACGGATTACCCAGGATCCATCCCCCCGATGTGATCGGCAAGTATGCGCCCGACTCTGTGATTGGCATGCGCCTCGGCCTTCCCGAAAATTCTGTATAATGATGCAGTGATGTTTTGGGGTGCTTCAAGAGGTCTGAATGGAGGTCTATCTGACTCTAATGCTGTGGCACATAATTGAGAGTTTATAGGGGGTAGATGATTTGTCATACTGCTCAACAGCGACTTGCCAACCCCTTGATCCTCAAGCCCTGCAAAGCCCATACATACTATGGTACACATATATATATATATACATATAAACACACACATTGAGTATATGTACACATGTATATGTTTAATTATACATGTACGTATGCATGTGCATATGTATATATGTGTAGATGTCTAGATGTATATATATATATATATATATATATATATATATATATATATGTGCGTGCATGCGTGCATGCGTGCATGCGTGCATACATAAATGCAACCAGGCATGCATGCATGCATGCATGCATGCAGATTCTTGGTGACCTGCTCCTCAATCTCAAAATCCGATGAACAGGATCGGGGCTGGTGGTGGCGGCGGCGGCGGTGCTGTCGCGGCCGGCGGTGGCGGCGGCGGCGGTGGTGGAATCACGATGGAAGAGGTCGTCAGTGCACAGTGCATAGGGGTTTGGCGTGTTGTGTCTTTGGTGGTTGGGTTCAAGTCCGAAATCCGAACCTAAACTCAACGAATTTGGCCCTGGTCACGGAGTTTAAGGAAAGCAAAAAGAAAAAGATTGGTGCTCGGGTTTGCTTTCCCGAAACCTATACCTGAGTATTCCAGAGCTTTGAGATCAAGCCAAAGCTGGATACCCTGGATCCCAAAACCCTGCAGCCGAAGATCAAGAAGCCTTTAAAACCCCCCCCAAACCCTAGAGTTTCGCATCCGACGACCTTGCAGCTTCTCTGAAGGTGGGCAAGCACAACAGCAAGACGGACTGCTGGGTGGTGGTCGACGGACAGGCCGGCTCCCTAAACCCGGCAACCGACTTTTCTAGAGGCTCTGTGCTCAACTTGCGAGAAAAGTTGCTGGCCTCAGCCCGACTGTGAGGGTCGTCTGGAGCAATCCCCAAAATGGAATCCTCCGCCCTTGCCGTCAAAAATACAGGACTCTGTGTTAAGAAAGGCCGTGTTAACATGTAAACCTATGAGGACTCGTTACGGCCAGCAAGCTCCACCACAGAATCCCGCAAGCTCGTTTCAGCAGGGAATGCTTTAGAGGTGTGAGCAGCTGCAAATATCTCAAACGGAATTGGGCTGAGGGGTTTTAGTGGGCACCACGGGCTTCAGGTGCTTGACGTCACCAGCTTCTTGTCGGAGCACCCCGGTGGCGAGCTCGCTATCCTCACCTTCGCCGGAAAGGATGCCACCGAGGAGTTCAACATGACACTCGGCAGATGGTCTAGGGCATACAGTGTGGTGCAGGTACACGACTGCAGCTAAACATCAGCAGCCATGTTGAAACGGAGGTGGTAGAGCCTTCTGCGTGCAAGCATCTTGCATCTGGAGTCATGAAAAGGCTTGACGCATGAAGAGCAGCAGCTGAACACCACAGCCCGAAGCAGTACGTAAGCGGACCCGAGAGTTGAGAAGTGACTGTAGGCTGGGGACGCTGGAGAAGAGCTGCAGCACGTCTCGGCCCCCAAATCCTAAGCCGAAACAGCCATTGAAGCTGTAAAGCTCTATGCAGACAGCCTATGTACCAAAAAAGAACCTGACAACCGTAAGATGCTAAAAGGACCCTTCAGACCGAACGGCCTTTCCGCTGGGAAGCTGAGGATCCATCCTCCCGACGTCATCGGGAAGTATGCCCCGGATTCCATCATTGGAAAGGCCCCCTTGGGATGTTTTGGGTACTTGGGTCAGGGATCCAGCTGGGCGTTGCTTTGTTTCGCTCTCGCCGAGGTCGGTTCCGGCGCCCCGGCTCCCGCCGCCGAGGCAGCCGCGGGAGGCGGCCTCGGAGCGCCGCTGCTGGACAAGAGCGGACACAAGGCACTGCCGCCGCGGAGAGCCGCGAAAGAGCCGGAGAGAGCCAGAGAGCCTCTGTTTGGGGTGAGCCCTAAGCCCTGAGCCCTCCCTCTTTGGGGCTTTACTTTTGATCTTCGCCAGGCTGTAATCAGGCTCAGATCACCCTGCCAGTGCTTGACTCTTCTGAGAGGACTGGCAGACACTGTCATCATTGCTAGCAACAGTACCCTTGTACGAATGGTTGAAGTTATGATGATTATTGTTATTGTTGTTATTCTGATGTCGTTTGGATTCTTATTGCCAGTACTGGCTAAATCATCCTGATTCTTCCCCAACGTTTATTCTCCCAGAAACCCAATCCCTTACTAGCAAAAGGATGAAGCCCTTAACTAAGCCAAGAGCCTTGCACACACCTAGCTTCTAACTTCCGGGGCCAGGCGAGGGACTGGAGCAGACACGAGAAGACGCTGGGGCTTTTCTTGTTTTTTCTCGCGCTTGTCTTTCCGGACTTTGTCTTTGAGGTTTTCTGCGAACAGGCATGTCGGTTTTCGAGTCCTTTTTCTACATGGGTTCTGACAGAGTTTACAGGTGTTTGTGCAAAGTTTACAGGGTCTGGCCCTATGCCGTTTCAGGGTTTGGGAGTTCTCTAGTCTTCTGCAGGGTTCAGGATTTGAGAGGGGTGTGCATCGTTCTTTCTGCGCAAGCTGTCATGAGCATCTGGATGAGTTTGAAGTCCTTGCGCCTTGAAATGTGTTCTGGGTGAGTCCGTTGTTCGGTGTAGCTACAGGCGGCCCTAAGCGGAAACAGAGCACTTTTCAGTAATCGGTCTGAATTGAAAGATCGTGATTTGACAAGCTTGTTATACTTGGCAGGGATTCAATGGACCCTACTTGAGCTTCTGTTCTTCGAAACCCTCCTGACAACCAACTTACCAAAGATCCTGAAGTAGGTTACTGAGTACACCGCATGTTATTAGACAAACCGCGAGCCCCCTGCTGCCCCGAGGCCCAAGACCCACAAGCCCAAGGCGTTTGGTGTACGTGGGGTCAACCATCGAATGCGCAGCCCCACAACAGCCAAGGAACCGTGAGCTCCGCATGAAGGGCGAGGGCAACTCGGCATGCATTTGTGTATATGTATATGTGTATACATATACATATATACATATATACATACATACATATATACATATATACATATATACATATATACATATATACATATATACATATATACATATATACATATATACATATATACATATATACATATATACATATATACATATATACATATATACATATATACATATATACATACATACATACATATATATATATATATATATATATATGAGCAAACGAAAATACAGAAGCAAATAAACTTCGCACACACTCACATACATATATACATACTTATATATATATGCATGCATCTATGTCTTATCTATACTTTGGGCTTGCGGTCCCTACCGTGCCCAGGGATGTCAGGATGGAGTTTATATGTTTGGGTGTGGGCCTACGTCACTGTTTCCGGGCGCGCAGGGTTTGAAAGGGCCTCTGCAGTTCAGGGCTTCTGGGGTTCAATGTCGTCTAGCAGTCTAGCTGCTTGAAGTTGAGAACGTTGGCTGCCATGCTTTGTGTTTTCGGTCAGTGGCTGAGACTTCAGGGTGTTTAGAGGGCTTGGCAAGGCACCATGAATCCGACTCTCTGCCAAGCTTATTGCAGCTTGAAGATGCATGCCCACACGCTTTATTGCTGATGGCTTAGAGATTGCATCCTGATGATGTCTATGGTATACGGTGGCTCACAGGTTTAATTCTGAGTCTGTGCGGGCCAGGGCAAATCGAAGCTGAAAACAGTCAGGTCTTGAGACCGCTCCCGGGTCTATTCTCGAGGAGTTTCGGGTCAAACCTCCGAGCGCGAAACCCGAAACTGTCAATGCGGAAATCACGAGAATCCTAGCCGGCCGAGCCGGTGAACCCCAATTGCCAAATAAGCCCATTACAAGAAGATAGAAAGCATGAGGAAAGCAACACGCTCCGAGAACGCTCCTGACATCCTTGTAGTTTTTCTGCAGCAAGGGCCCAGTCCATTCCATTTTAAGCGTCAATTGCGAAAGTTCAAAAATCCTCAAGGATATGCCGTCCCAGCCCTGGCCCCTCGTAAGCCCTAACTCGTTCAAGCGCATCATCTGCCCAAGCCATAAACCCCCTCCCTAGACCCCAATGCCTCCCTCTCTCAGGCAGGATCCCCGGATGGATCGGTGCTGTCTTCTACATGGTGTCTCGGCTCTCAGCGTTCACAAGATCAGAACCTAAACCGCTGGACCCTGAAACCGACATTGATGGATCCCTCTTGGGTCAGGTCCTTGGCTTCATGAAGGAGATTCTCTTCACCATCGTGCCGCAAAGCAACGTGACCATCACCGGTGACCGCGTGGGTCTCACACGCTCCGCGATGCGTCTTGGCGGTGCGTAGGGAATTGTGGGGTTCGGGCTGATTTGCGGTTCAGGCCCTGGGGTGTAGGGGTCAGCGTTCTGCAGGATGAAGATTAAGATTGCAGGCCTGAAGATGTGCGGTGTCTCTATCAGTTTCTTGTGTCTCGTTCTGTTTGAACCTACCGGAGTTGTGTATACGTGAAAAGCAGCCTGAACAAGTGGAATCAGCTTCGAGGGTACCTAGGACGGGCATAAGGAATTAGCCGGTATAGCCGTGTTTATGTTTAAGCCTCCAAAAACAGGCCACATCCAAACTGGAGACTGCCGTAACCCATGACTTCTGACTCCCAAACCCTGAGTGGTCGGCCTGACTGCTCGGTTTAGGCTTCACTGTTTCAGGTTTTGGGGTGAGATTCACGCTTGGGGTTAAGGGAGTAGGGTTTAGGGCTGAGGCTTCAGGGTTTAGGGTTTTAGGCTTACGGTTTGGACTTGGGAGGAAGCGCTGTAGGCAGAAGGATGCAGGTAAGGGTGCAGAATTCTGAGTGGTCTTGGTTGTGGTCAAAGCACTTGCCCGAAGTGGCATGCTACAGAGAAACTATCCAAAGGACTCCAAACCATCAGGTCAAGACTCCCGACCCCAAGCTTCTGCATGCAAAAGGTTCCTGTTCATCTTCATCATCATCCACGCTGTGGGCAACCTGCACGTCTTCCTAGGCCCGGTGAGGGGCAAAGCCTCCAACACTGCAGCGGGTTCCTCCTGAGCAGATCAATTCACTTCCCACAAGAAAGGCCTTGATGCGTCAACCCTTGACTTTGACCACAATCAAGGCCTAAACCAAGCCCTCAACCATACGTTGAAGACCTTCAACCTCTCAGGCGTGAAACCCTAAGCCTAAGCCCTAAACCCCAGCCTCCAAACCCCCAAGCCCGTAAAACCCTGGACCCGCCAAGTGTAGTCCCAACCCAGAGGCCCACAGTTTGCAAGTCTTAAAAGGTCCCCCGTCAAATCCTACCATCCTAGGCCCCTAAGCCTAAACCCGAAATCCCCAGAGACCTCAATGCTTGTAGTAGGACCGGACGATTTTAACGGCTACGGCTACTTCTATGTCCGGCTCTACTGGACGGGCTTCGGCTTCCAGGCGCCTGGAGCATTTTGTGAGGTTAGCGCCAGGGATTCCTGGGAAGTCTATGCCGTGCAGGGTTTATGATGTTCATGAGTTATAGGGGTTTGGGAATCCCCAGATGCCAATCTCCAGGCCAACATCGTTGAGGAGTACATCCTGCTTGCGGCCCTGCTGCACGTCTTCGTCGCCCTGAAGAGGACGTCAGGTAGTGTTGTTCAGGGGTCCGACAGTTGCCCGGGAAAGGCTTCTCAAGCCCGTCGTGACGTATTCATCCGCGGCATTCATCTTGCAGAATTCCCTTATAGTCTGGAAGTACTTCTACGAAACGCCCTAAGCCCCGTTCTAACTAAAACCCTCGTGTTACGCTACAGCCTCAACTTGAAACCGACAGCCCGAATCCGTGAATCCGCCTTCCTCCACACATCGCAGACCCCAAGCCCAATGCATCGACGCCTCCGGGACGGAAGGACGTGGGACATCAGCATGAACTACTCCGCTGCTGGGCTGTTTCAGCTGAAATTAAACCTTCGCGGCGAATACTGATACTACGCTGCTTGCGGAATATATTCAACTGGCTTTCTCGTGCTGCTACATATGCATGTCATATTTCTTCTTTGCGCCATCATCGGCTTTGTTATTCCGGGGCGGATAGAGGAAGCCTGGACACTCACAAACGACCCGCACTCAATTCAAGGGATCATGCCGTATGCTTTGGATTATGATCCCGCCCTCAACACCGAACCCTGCTTACCCACTAGCCTGGAGAAGCGCAGACACTCTCGCTAAGCTTCACAAGCATCAACTTTTCCAACGAAATAATACTTTGAATCCCCGGAACCTTCAAGTCCTAAACCGCATACCCGAAACCCTGCACTCCCCAACCCTCGCAAGCCTTGCACACGTTGAGGTAGCATCTGGCAAGTTGAACCTGGCCTTCTCCGGCGTCACCTTGCTCACCTTCATGATGATCCACCTCTACCAGTTCCGGCTTCTCTGACTTACCAGAGACAGGGTTATGGAGCAGGTTTTGTTTTGGAAGGGGAGACGGGGGGTTCCTTATCTGGGTCCTTCTACTTGGGATGTACTCCAACCGCAAGCCCTAACCCTTGTAAGCCCTTAGACCTATAAGTCCTATTCCCCCAAATCTCGAACGCCAAAACAACCTAAGTCGTTTAAACCTACAGCCAGATCCCTACACGCTACACAAACCCTGAAGGCTACATCTATAATTATGGCACAGTAGACTCCGGGCCGAAAATCTCTGCTAGAGGCCCCCTGAAAAGGACAGTAATCGCAGCAGGCCGCCCATCGTCACTTCAGAGGGTCCAGCCACTCCCTGGGTTCAAAGTAGAGGGGCCAGAGAAAGTAGTGTCCCAAACACTATACTATAGTAAACACGATGAGGCTGTTCAGGCTAGAGAGAGTTGGTTTCTTCCCGCACGGCGCGCAGAAAAACGTTTCCCGGGACGTGGCTCCTTTCTTGCACAGTATCGTGGCGGATACGGCTCGATTGTGAATTCCGACACATGGCATTCCGAATCGCGCGAGTAGTGGGAGGAGGAAAGCATCTTGCCCGTCCTCTTGAATCGTCTCTGGATTCTGTCGTGGTGGTCTTTGGATAATCTCTTATGGTCCTGGTTCTGTTGGTCGTCATAGTCGTCGTGGTGCTCTATCACGAACATAGAGGCCTGGAAAAAGAAGCACAGGCATCTGCCACTTGTGCCTACAACAACTATAGGCAGATATAGGTCACAAGAATATCGTAAAGCCCGATTGTACCGAATCAGGCCCCCCATCGCATACACTTAGTAGAGGTCTTAGGCTCCTAATCTCGGCTGTGCACTCCGGCCTTCCATCCTCATCTAAACACAGCTTGAAAGACAAGCCGAAGAAGCCTCAAAATTTCGAGAGCTGTGGTTGAGAGCCGTTGGGAAAGCGGAAAGAGTTGCGGGAAGACGGTTAAGAGCCACGGTCGTGTAGAGAGCTTGAAGACTCAAACTCTCGAGCTCAAACTCTCAAACCCTAAACTGGAAGCTTCCATCCAGCAGCTTTCTTTAGGTTTGGCGACACTGAGCCTTGGAAGCTCTGCCCGCCGCCCTACCTGCTGAATCTGCCGCGGGGCTGGCAGAGAGCAAGAGCGGATAGAGTGTTGCGAAGAGTCCGAAACCGTAAACCCTAAACCAACCGGCTTGGTTAAAGAGACCTCGATGCTCGAAGTCAATGGCTCTACACATCTCTTTGCAAAAAAATCTTCCGGCACGCGGATGACGCAGATTGAAAAGTCAAGTAAGAGCCCAAACCTCAATTTTCAAGCCTTTTTCCCATTTCGCGCCACAGCTAAGGGCGACGCTGCTCCAGCTGAGGCTGAACCTCTTCTGGGTTGACACCCCAGGATGCCAGGCGGTGTACGTGCGCGATATCTACCGCATGGAGTTCGAGATCTTCCAGTCTCTCGGCTGGGTGCTCTTCTACTTGGCGGCTGTGATCATCTTCAGCACGCACATGTGCCTGGGCTGGCAGAAGGTCGTCCCCGCGCCGGCCTTGGAGATCCCCAAGAAGTACCACAGCAGAGCCATCCACATGGGCTACGTCTTCACCTTCTTCATCGCTTTGATCTATGCCTCCTTCCCGCTCTACACCCACCTCTTCGCCATGTCCTCCGGATCCTTGAGCCAGGAGCCGGCACAGCCCTAAAAATAGAGGCTGCTCCCTCAAAAACATATCATTTCTAAGCTTTAATCACATGTCGTGAGCTCATAGGACCGTTGACACGGTCACGTTTCATGCCTCGCACGCGCTGTTCAAGTGGACAGTGCCGCGGACCCGGCCCATGCAAAAGAGATGAGTCCATCCTTGGGCCCCACCTAAGGTTTAGCGGGCTAAAGGTGTTTTACGATCGGGTGTTCGGGCTTGGGGACGAAACCTGTGTTCTCGATCGCAGGACGTTCTATCCACGTAACCTCATCATCAACCCCTAGGCTGTTCAGGCGATATCTTATGCCTGGTCTCAACTCGGTCGCAATCGTGGGCGTGTTCAATTCCGGGTTTCTCATTTGCTAATGCGCGGTCTTCAATAGTCAGAACTTCGGGTTGAACAGCGAACACGCAGAGTCATAGAATCATGTATGGACTATGATGGGCCAAGCTTGCGCGCTCTTGGACTCCTATGCGATCGACTTTTGGATCCAGGTCCTTGCGCTCGGTCTTATCCGATTGGACTGGCTTCGTAAACTGTGGACCATTGCCTTAGCCTAGACTGGGGGTTAAACGAAATAGGAGTAGAGTATGTAGCAGTCCTGACAACAAGGTTCCCAATGCCCATGCCCATTCACAGTTTTTTCTACAACTTTCTACCCCATGTATTCAACAATCGACTGTTCAGGGTTGAGGGTAAGGGTTTAGGATTTTAGGTCGAAGTCTTGAAGTAGAAGCCCCCAAGCTCGAAGTACTCCCGAAGCGCCAAGACTTGCGTTTCGAGGTCCAGGGCCTTTTGGTTTGTTTGGGGTCCACTGCTTTAGGATTTAGGGCATATAGTGTTCAGGGCGATGCAGGACTGAGCCACAAAACACGTGACCGCATCGTGGGCTCAGCGCCAGTGCACCCAGTTTTGTCGTCCGTTCAGTAGTGTGGCCGGTGAATTGCCTCAGGCGGGCTCTGCCGAGCGTCCAAAGCACAACCCTAAACGCTAATCACTAATCCCCAAGCTGAATCCTAAAACGCCCTAGGGCCCAAACCCCGGCAGGGCGTGTTCTTTTTTCAACCCCTTGTGTGTCAGGCCGCAATATTTGGATCCTTGCCACAACCCTCGTCAAAGGAGGGCACTAATTGGGGTCGGGGTCTACACTACCCAGAAGCTGAAAGCCCAAGAGTTCAAGTGCATCACGTCAGGTTCTGGAAGCAATGGCGATTTCTATGGCAGAGGTGGGGACTGTCCTATTTGTAAGTAAGCAGCCTTACGGGGTTTGGCAATTCGTATGGTTTACGCGGATCCTGCAGGGATTTCTAGAGGGCTTGGGCTGTTACTTGAAGGATCAATCAGGGGAATTGGTAAGGCGGCTATAGTTTGGAGTACAATCACTTCCTCTTGTACTGCCCCCTAGATTAAGAAGACACCTCCCTGAAATCATCACCGCCTTTTATATCCCACTTTGAATTAGGGGGTCCAGGAGCAAGAGCATGAGCAAGAGCGAGAGCAAGATTCCACTAAGCCAAACGATCCTGAGCCCAATGTCTGAGCCCTCAAAAGATGGAGCCATGCCACCAGGTGGCCAAGCACAACTCCAAGACTGACTGCTGGGCACGGAGACCTGGTCTTTCTTCTCACCCTTAGGGTCTATTTTCAACACGTTTAAGCAAGATGGTTTGTTGTAGGATCGTTCTCTTCCTTATCACGCCTTTATTTTGGTTTTCAATTGAAACATCGTGCCTTCTCGGTTTTTGTCTCGACTCGCGGTTTTGAGGGTGTTGGCTGTTGGTTTCAGAGACTTTGTGGTTTGGGATGGGATCGTTACAAGTGCCGTCGGGGGGTTAGGATTTATCTGAGGAATTTTTGTTTTTTGTGGTGTCTTCGGGTGCGTTGTTTCTTTGTGGTGTTTGGGGCTCGAAGGGGTTTCCGGCTTTTGGACTTCAGGGTGTATGGCTTCCGGGTTTTGGTGCAGAGTTTACGGTTTTGCCTTTCTCCATGTAAGATTTGGGGTTGTGCTCGTTCAAGTTGGTTTCACTCGTTCGAAGCTAAAGGGCCCCGACGCAGTTTTTGTTCAGACAACCAACAGAAATACTAGATTTGGGCCATGCAAATTAATTTAGACCCGAAGCAGGGCAGCTGGGGCCGTGAAGGCTTTGGGTCACGGGTCTGTTTCATTTAAGTTTCGAACTCTTATATCAGGCGTGCGCCTGTTACTATGGATGCATGCAACAGCCCCTAGGAACCCTTAACCGGGCCTAACAGTAGCCGTCCAATTGCCTGAACCTCTGCCCCCACAGTCTTGAGGTGGTCGTGGCTGGCGATGTCCTGAATGTCACCAGTTTCCTGAGTGAACACCCGGGCGGCGAGTTGGCGCACCCTGGCCCTCGGAAAGCAAGGCGAAGCAGGGATTGAATTCGTGACTTTAGTTGTGAGCAGCAGGGAACGGCAACGGTTTGGGTTTAGAGTGTTTGGGATGTTGGGGTTGGGGCTTTGGGGCTTGGGGGTCTTGGATTTCGGTTTGGGATGCTGGGTTGCAATGGTTTAGCACTTCACCAGGTTTGGGGGGCTTGCGGTTTGAGGTTCGCGGTTCGGAGGGTTGAGGGTTTATTGAGGATTTTGTTATCTTGTGTGACGGGGTCTTGTAGTTTAGGGGTGTTGCGTCTGGGGTGCAGAGCATCCTGAGACCTCTAACGAGCACAGGACGCAAATTCAGATCCTATAATCCGCGTCGTAGCCGCCAAGCTCAAACCCTTAGCCCAACGCTCCCGTGATTTTGTTGGCCTTACACTTTTTCCGATCCTGATCCAAACCCCAAGCCCCAAGCCTCCTAGCCCGAAAATCTCTCCCTCTTCCGTAAGCCGCCGCGAGGCTCGAGGCCTTGTTCAGCAAAGTGTCCTCCCAACAAAGCAAGAACAACGCCATGGATGTTGAACCACTTTCATCTTTTACTTCTCTTCCACGATTCTGAGGCTTGGAGGATAGCTTTAAGACTCTAAACCCTTAAGCTCGAAACCCAGGATCATCACCTTTGCGGGCAAAGATGCCACCGAGGAGTTCAACATGCGCTCCGGTGCAGGGTTGATGTATGGGAGCTGAATGCGTATTTTTTCTCCCAGCGTTCTAAGTTCTCAGCTTGTGACTGTGAGACTGGACCACGCCGCCTTTCTGCACAGTAGTTGAGGATTTTTCCAGGACAAGGGTTTCATTTTTGGTTTTCAGGGTTTTGCATGCACTTAAAGCACTCGAAGACTGAGGGCACGACCTGACGCACTCGCCGACCACGCAAAGCAATTTTTCGAGTTTTTGTGCGCATCAGGCTGGACGGGTTTTGGCAGTCCCGGAGTGGTAATGGCGGCGATGGTGCAGGTGATTGCTAGCCATCATAGAGATAGTGGTGCTTGTTGCTGGTGCCGGTGATGGTGGCTGCCATGAACAGAAGGCTTGCAATGAACAACATTGTTTGCCCAGAGCAAACTTGATAGCATGTAGCAGTGGTAAGGACGCGGGAAACGAGAGATTTGCCTGCAGCTATCGAGCTCAGGATCCACCCTCCTGATGTGATCAGCAAGTATGCCCCAGCCGCTCAGCTCGGAGAAGGGGAAGAACTTGAGCTTCACCTTTTTGGGATTTAGTAACTTAGTAATTTAGTAACTTATGTTTGGATTACGAGTCTGAACTTATATCTTCCCCGCAAGTCCGCCCTTTTGACTTCTTCGAGCATTCAACCTCTCAGAATTTCTGAGAGAGATCCCGAGGCAACAGTTAGAAGCTAAAGAAGGTGATATTTTTTTCCGTAATTGCTAGCCGCTCGTATCTTTCTGAAGCGACCAAGGACTTTACCGTTCATCGAAGCGCTTGGGTTAGGGCTCCTTGGGAACTTTGGTTGTCTTTTTTACTGGGTAGCTGCATACCCTCTCCCAGAAGCCCCGAGCCTGCAAATCGAAGGATGTAGGCCAGCCGCCCTCTCCTGACCTCGCACCCCAGCCACAACTCAAGCCGAGAAGCGACAACTTGCGCGATTATGAATGTTGTATAGTCCATCTCAGGCCCTGAGCGGCCATTCTTGGTTCCTACGCTATCAGCCAAGTTCCCCTTGAGCTCGAATCTTGAGAACCTGCAGCCCCTGTGAGATAGAAAGCTTACGAAGACCCTCTTCTTGAGTTCCTGTCGCAAGGATTCCATCGTTGGCAAGCTGGGCGCCGGAGGCGGGAAACACCCCGCAAGGGCTTGAGCATGGAATCCCGGGCCCATCAGAGCCGTAAAGGAAACTCCCCGAAACCGATTGACAGTGGGGCCCCTCGATCTGCACCGGGCAAGTTTGAACCCTGTTCTTGGACTCTCACTGTTCTTGGATCTGCAAGTTTCGCTTCTTTCATCCTCGAGGACTGGGCAAGCAAGGTTCAGGGCTTCGGGTCTGGGAAATAGTGTCTTCGTCCATGTTTTGGAATTTTCTACCATGAGACAGAGGCGGATTACAAGAGACCCTACACGTACTGGCCGTGGGCATAAATCTCCACGATGGGCTCCCAGAGACATCGTAACAGAGCAAGCGCCCAGCGAACCAAATGCAGCTCTAGCCTATCCCGCTGAAAAGCTTCTCTTGCCCCTCCTAAGCCCAGAGCGAAGGTGCAGCGCCTGCCGCTCCAGCAGCCCCCGCACCAGGCTTGGATTCCCTGCAGGGGGTTCAGGTCCTGGGGATTGGGTTCAAGTGCACCGCAGGTTCATGTGTTTTGTGGTTTACAGTTTCTGGATGTTACGATGGTTGGTGCTTCGACGGTGTTGACATTCAGAAACCGCTGCGCAAACAGGCATGCCGATGTCACGGATTTTGCAAGTCGAATTTGGCTTCCATGGCTGCTCCGATCGTTTCAAGGATTTGATGCGGACATCTGTGAAGATTCTGTTTCCTCTTAGGCAGCCTGTTCCCGAGATATGTTCCGTATTATAGAAGTGCATGCAGCCTTGTGTGTTGTTCTACCGCTTGTTCAGCACCGGTGGCTGCTGCCCCAGCCGCAAGCGCAGCGGCGCCGCTTTTGGATCACCATGCAGCTTGGTTTAACCTCAGAGCCGGAACCCCACATCAGGAAACTTTTGGTGAAGTTTGGCCAGTTGCTAGTGGGGGGCAGCCCAAATCTTCAACCTCAAAGCCGCAGCGTACTTAGCACTTGAGGCTTTTACTGTAGGGTTTGGACTGAAAGTAGGAAGGCTAAAGCCTAAACCCTAGCAACTAGACCCTCAATCCCAAAAACTAACCTTGAACCCACCCTAGACTTTAATCCCTAAAGCCTAAACGGGCTGATGAGTCGCTCTTCGGACACAGGTCTAAGTGGGGCTCTTCGGCTTTGGTACCGAAATCGTCCCAAGCGTCCCAAAGTTCGCAAGCTGCTGTAGTCTATCGGGTTCCACAGGGGTTCAATCCGGGTTCTGTAATAACTTCTTGTCGAGGTTCTTTCAGGGTACTACGTACAGAGGTTCCAAGTGGTTCTATAAGAACATGATCTTGAATGTTGTGGGCCTGGGTCCTCAGAGCTTTAGGTCCTTCATTACAGCGGGCCCGACACCTTACATCCGACGCCAGAAGGCCTCAACCCCAACAGACCAGACCACGGCAAAGCACCACGCATTCAATAACACTACAAACGGCTATGTCGCAACTAATCACCGCAGAGCAACATAATTAATGTGCAAGATCCTCAGCGCCACAACGACGAAGTTGAAATCCGAAATTCAATATCCGCACAGCACGTCTAAAGAGGTTTTGGGCCTCAGGCTTTAGGGTTTGTTTGGGCTAAAGGGCTGTGGTTTAGAGGCTTGCAGGGTTTAGGGTTAAGACACTGACACCTGATACAGTGAGAGGACGAAGATGCGTACAAGAAGAAGCACCAAACCCAAAGCGGCACGTGAACCCACCATCAGGGAAAGAACTGGAGCAAGTCGGAGCAGAACCGGGAGATGCGCATGAAGGGCGAGGGACCTCTGGCTGCGCATTGGAGTTAGTGGCTTTGGGATGTCGGCTGTGGTCTTTGAGTGTGAGCTTCGAATACTCCTTTTCCTGTTCCAGTGTCAGATTGGGACGATCCTGTTGACAAGCTGGCGTTGGGATGCAGTGTTTAGGCTTCGTGAAGTTTGGGCTTACTGGGCCATTCGAATTTGCTGTTGTGGGTGTGGCTTTCAGGCTTACGTGCGTAGTTGCAAACAAAGAACGCTGCATGATCAGTGGATGTAGCAAGCGGGCTATCAGTGCCTGAAGTGATTCTGGCGATTCTGGGACTACAAAGCTTCGAGTACCGGGCTCGGGGCTTGGATCCAGCCTGCAAGCTCCATGTTCTACAAGGGGGTTGGTCTTGAACCTGTTCTCTCAGGGTTGGGCCTTACCGCTGTTGCTAACCTGATGCCTCGAAGCTGACAGATATACCTACCTAAAACCTCAAACCCTGGACTCCCCATCAACAACAACGCGGGCAGCACAAGCAGCATAAATCATCGCTCAACAACATCTGAGGCAGGATCCCTGGTTGGATCGGGGCGATCTTCTACATGGCTGCTTGGTGAAGTTTTTTTCGCCGAAGCTGTAGTACAACCTGTATCGTCTGAACCCCACCATCACTACCACCACAAAGCCCCAGAAGGCGGTGGACTCTTTACTTCTAGGGGTGGTCTGGGTTTGAACTGTTGGGTGTTGGGCATGTGTCGGATTTGGGTTGCCCGGTTGCCCTGTTGGATTTAATTCCAGTGAGTGCGGGTTGCTCAGCTTTCTGTTGTGTGGCGGCATAATTGCATGGAAGGTCGACTTACAGTCCCTGGCGAAACCCTACACTACACCATGAAGCCCTAGGCCTAAACCCTCAGCCCGACCACCTCAAGCCCGGCCCGGTTTGGGGTGCAGCCATGCGTTTAAAACACAGGCAGTGCCGTAGTAGGTTTGGGATGGTTTAGGTTTAGGGCTTAGGGATGGGGATGGAATTGCTCGCGTGTTTGTCGATTGAGGCTTGAAGAGTAGATGGCAGGTTTGTGGCAGCAATTGCGGAATACTGCAACTGCAGCATGCACATTTCCGTGGATGTCTGTTTGCTAAGTGGGAAGAGGACATCTTTGGAAGTGGAGGAGGACACGGCTGTGGAGTCACTGAACCAACTTGCCCGGGGCGCTCTAGAGGCTCTAAGAGGCCGGCTCTTGAACTCTTCTGGAGAAATGCTGGCTGCAGCGCCAACTGTGAGAGAAGTGAGCATACAGAGCGGCGATGTGCTGACCCTACATGTACAGCAGACCCAACTTAAAGCGACAATTAAGGGCGAGAACGCCTCTGCATTCACCGCGCTCTTGGGTGATGGATCTGTGGTGACCTGGGGTCATCTTGGATTCGGTGGGGATAGCCGCGTCGCGCAGCGGCAGCTGAAGGATGTGCAGCAGATCCAGGCCTCGCCGTCTGCATTTGCTGCAATCCTGGGCGATGGGTCTGTGGTCGCCTGGGGTGATCCCGAGGATGGTGGCGACAACAGCGCTGTGCAAGAGAAGCTGAAGGATGTGCAGCAGATCCAAGCCTCTCGTGTGCTCACCTGGGGTGATCCTGAGGATGGTGGCGACAGCAGTGCAGTACGGGAGCGGCTGAAGGATGTGCAGCAGATCCAAGCTTCATCTCGGGCGTTTGCGGCCGTTTTGGGCGATGGATCTGTGATCACTTGGGGTCATCCCGACCATGGCGGCGACAGCAGACGTGTAGACGACTGGGCATAAGGCGGGGTCTGGGTGTGGGCGAAAGTTTGCCATCGCTTCCACTTCAGGCTTTATCCCGTCTCGAAACCCTTTAATTTGATAGCATAGGCCCTTCAGGTGAGATTGATATTGAGAAGGTGTGCTCACACAGATCCAACTGGTGGCTTCCATGCCATCGCATTTGGGGCTTATGTAGGGCTTGCGGCTTGTGGCCTCAAGGGGCTCAGGGGTAAGCGAGGGAAGGGGGGTGGGTGGGGTTAAGTTCGGGCGTTTATTTCGAGCTTCCAACCAGTCAACACACAAGGTCAATGGGTGTGGCCATTTGCCTCTGAGGTCTCATTTGTTTATTACGTTTAAAGGTACAAGATTTCATCCATGATGTAGCCGGCTTTCGAGGTTTGGGCTTCTTCGCGGAGGCCCCAAGAGCATGCAAGATGGATCCTCCTGAACATCTGGACCCCACGAAAAGCACCCGAATTGGATTGATACCAGACTCTGAACGCTGCATGGACTTGACCTTAACGTCAAGGGTCAAAGGCCGTAATCAGACAAAAGCCCTTTACCATTAAAGCCCTAAATCAAACAAGTTCCGCCCGAGAACGGCAAGAGAACCCAAACATGGGCGAACCGCAATTGGTACAAAGATAGTATGACGATACGTACGATGTCACTAAAAACTTAACGTAGGTAATGTGCCACGATTGCTCTCGTTTAACGTTCTCACCATGGCTTCAACATCTCAACGTCAGTTCTGACTTCAAGGCATTGACTCGTGGGTGAAGGATTCAAGAGGCGCTTTGCCTTGAATCGGCAAAACTCCGTCCATGCGTGAAGCTTCCGGCGTCCCATTTGTCTAATCTGCTTCGTTGTCCGACTTCGAGTGACCGGCTTCGGCTGTGAGAGAAGGCTTCGTCTGAAAAGGTTCGTTGCAGATCGTCGGTTTCGGGATTTTGTGGTGATTCGATTTTTGGGCCGGGATGGGGTTACGCTTGAGGTAAACGTTGGTGATGCTTTAGTTTCGGAGGCTCGCCGCGAATCATTACGACACAGACAATTGTAATCGTAGCTTGAACCCCGCCTCGTGGCAAAGAGGTGACAGGGTTTCAAGGTCCACTTCGCGTTCGAAGATTGTCTATGGGTTTGAACCGCTGATGTCCTCTGCTCAAAGTAACCGTTGTTTCAGCCCTCGACCTTACCCCAAGCCCTGACCCCCCAAGCCTGAGACCTGTATCAACTTATGCCCACAGACCCCAAGGTGCTCGGCTTGAGTAGGGTTTGGCAGGTTGGACATACATACATTGTTAAGGAGCCTGACCATTATTTGGAACAGCCCTCGCCTCTGAACCTCAGCCAGTATCCAAGCTGTATCAAACTTAATGAGGATCAGGGTATCCTGTTTCAGTGTCTTTATGCATGATTCGGGCGTGGGGATGGGGCTCTGTCTGCTCTTCTGCCCAGAAAGCCTTCGTGAACATTTCGACAAGATGGTCCTCAGAATTTGTTATAAACAAGAGTGTCCGGACATTAAAGTACAGACAGAAGTCTTCCAGGTTAGTTTATCATCAGCAGTTTGCGTAAGCTTGTCCCAAGCCCAGGTGCTAGGTTTCCTGAAGGAAATTCTCTTCACCATCGTGCCGCAGCCGCCGGGCAGCGAACAGACGGGGAGTTTCGGTAGAGGTTTATAGGAACCTACAGCGTGCGGGCTTCGTGCTACAGCTTTGAAGTTGAGGGCTTTGAGAAATCCCAGGCCCCAACTCCACACCCCGAAAGCGTGACCGTAAACCCCAAGCCCTGAACGCCTCCAGGAAGAACGTCTCCTTCACCAGCGACCGACTCGGCCTCACTCGCTCAGCGATGCCCCTCGGAGGAAGGGAGCCTCTTGCAGTTGATGTATCTATATAGATATAGGTATACATATAGGTATAGAGTTAGACAGATTTTCATACATATATACATACGTACGTACATACGTACATATGTGCATATGCACATACACATACACACATACACACATACACACATACGCAGACACACACACACACAAGCACACATACAGGCGCACACACACACACAGGCACACATACAGGCACACATGCACATACACACACACACATACACATACACATACACATATACATATACATATTCATATACATATACCCATCCATATCCATATGCATCTGCATATCCATATGCATATGCATATACATAATCATATACATACACACATACCTGAGTGGTGTCTTGTTCCAAGGGTTTGTTAGGATTAATGGGCTTTTGTGAGATGTTTGGGGGTTCCTTAAAGGGGTTAGGGTTTGGTTTGCAAAGCATCCAAATCAGAGTCGTGAGTTGAAGGGTGTAGAGCTTCAGGTTGTGGTAGGACTTTAGGGTCCAGGTAGATGGGCCATCGCGTGATGGTAAATTTTCTCAGGAAGGCGGGTTCGAAGCGAAAGGAGTGGTTTGCGTGAAGTGTTGCTTCCTCTCTGCAACCCTGAAATCGATCTGTAGTTGAACACGCCCCCAAAGCCTATCAAACAACCCTTGTAGGCTTGCCAGTGCCGTCAATCTAAAGACAATCCGCACGAGATGCTTTCCAACATTCGCAATCCTTCCGCCTAAATCCTAACTCCCTCAAAAGCTCAACGCCACACCCAAGACCTTTAAAACCCCCAAGCCCTACACCCTTACCCCAAGAACCCCCTACGGGCAACACCTTTTTATTCTAAGACGAGCACCAGCCTATGTTCGCCGGCGACTGAGGTTCCTTTTCATTTTCATTATCATCCACGCCGTGGGCAACCTCCACGTCTTCCTAGGCCTTTAGGGTTTCGGGTTTAGGCACTCTTGAACACTGCAGCCCCAATATAGCGGCAAGAGTTGTTGCAGGGCCGACATAGTCGGGATGACTGCGCAGAGAGCTCGGTAACGACAAGGGGGTTGCACAGCCAGTGCAGCACGAAAGCATGAGGCCCCTACATCAACAACAGTCAGAGACAGGTTTTGGGGCTGGCATCTCCGGTTTGCCACGGTGACAAGCTCTGTTCAGGGAACATGGAGCTTCCGGCCAGCCTGAAGCCCAAACCCGCTCTGTTGAGGCTACGGACAACTGATGGGTTTGATACTGCATTGTGCCAGTAATGATTCAATGGGGTTCATGTGTAGGTGGTCATCCCCGCTGGTGTGTGATGGCCTAGTGCCTCAGCCTGCCAGGCCTTCCAACCAACACGTGTGGCGGACGGAAAAGGGGCGACAAAGAAAAAACAAGCCCAAACCCGAAGCTGCAAAGACAAAAGATTGATTTTGGAGGTAGGTGTTGAGTTGAAGTCGGTTGTCATTAAGAAGCTGAAGTATCCTAATACTAAAATGATGGATTGAGAGGTTGGGGTCCAGGTTCAGGTTGGTTGATTGTTCAGGTACCCAGCAAAAGCCGCTGCCGCCCGCAGTCTTCCCCCCTTCCCAGCATCGCAGGCGTCACGGCCGCCCTCCGCGAAGGGGGTAATAATTCAGTCAAGACCAGAAGGAGTGGGAGAGAGCCAAGCATGGAGATATGCAAACATGCGGACCAAGACAAAGAAGCGAGGAGGGAGAAGAGAAGCAGCGCAAAATTGACCAGGACACAACCAGAAGGGAGAAATGACAGATCGGTGGATCCGACGAACCAACTTGGAAGAGAGGGAGATTGGGAAGAAGAGAAGGAAGGGGTGTGCCCCTTGAGAGAGAGGCTTGGGAGAAAGAAGGAAGACGCAGAAAGGGAGAAGAGGGACGGATAGCGGAGCGAGGGGCGTACACGGAGCGCAAGAGCGTATTCCAACTCAAACGTGCACAGCGAGAAGAGACGAAAGAGACGGGGGAGGGGGAGTAAACGAGCGAGCCTGGTCCGGCTCGGGAAGCGAGCCGAAATCGCCCATGGCGAGGAGGCCGGAGGACAAGGCAGTCCCCTGCAGTGGGGAAAGGCGGGTAAAAAAAAGACATCCGGAAATGCGTTAAACCTCGCGGTACTGCAGCAAGGTGGATGCTCACCGGCGGGGTTACCCGCCTTAGTGCTCCCAAGGCTTGAAGCTTGAAGATGCGACTAAAGAACTAAAGAACTAAAGAAACGCCTGGCCTGTTTGGAGCAGACTTTCTGCGATTCTTCGTTCTGTGCGACTTGCGGTTGGCCCAAACCCTGTTCTCTAAACGACTCTAAACCCTAAAACCCGTAAGCCCTGAGCCCGAAAACCTGAGAGGCCCGGATGACTTCAACGGCTACGGCTACTTCTACGTTCGGCTGTATTGGACAGGCTTCGGCTTCCAGGCCAGCTTTTGAAAGGTCTCACAGGGCTTTACACTTTGCAGGGCTTGGAAGGGCTTAAAGTGATAAAAAATATCGTGGTGGTTGCACAAGGCGTTCCTGGGGCTTGTAGGGCTCCTGTCAGGGTGTATCCAGCAAGCCCAAAAGTTAGGGATTCCCTGTGGTTTTCGCAATATAACTTTGAGCAAGATGCGGATTTCCTTGGGATCTTTTTGGGGTTGCAGGGCTTGGCCGTCTTTACATATTCCTTTAGAAAGCTAGGATTTGTCCGGGGGCTATACAGGTACTTCAGCCTCAAAACCTGAGTCTTCGAATGCTTGCCCTGGCTTCAGCTGTGAGATGCAGAGTGGAGCGAAGGAGGACGTTGTGGTCTGGCAGCCGCGGTAGAGTTCGGTAGAGGTTCAGGGCTTTGAGTTCAGAAGTCGTGCGTGGCAATATCTGCGCGAATACGAGGTTTGCTCAGATGCGAGCTTCAGGAGCCTTATTTCATGCTTTCCTGTATATGCTGTCAACGACGGACATACTCACATTTCTGTATGACCACAGGCAGCTGTGTCTCCGAGAGATTCAGCGGCTTTGCCACTATTTTTGCCCGAACCTTTCTTGGGTTTATCCTCTATCTACAGCCCTGCCACTGAGCAAGTCCCCAGATCCTTGAAGTCCTGGGCCCTGGACTGGTCATCTTCAGGCCAACATCGTGGAGGAGTACATCCTGCTGGCCGCGTTGCTGCACGTCGTGGTTGCTTTGCACCTCGTCAAAACTGCAACCACGAGGGTGGTTAGTTCGTGGATAGAAGCAGTGAGATACATGGCCGACCGTCCACTAACCGCGGAATCTAAAACTCTTCCCTCTAAACCCACAGTCGAAACTATGGTTTCTATACCGTGGTGCTGTTTCGCGTGTATGCATAAGGGCACTGAGGATCCCAAGTCGTGGAGTCGGACAATGTAGAAGGTCAATTCCTTGTCTTGAGACAACGGTTCTGCTAGTTCCGAAGATTTGGAACTGTTGCATGTGGAGCCCGGAAGACGTCAGAGCCTTCCGGCCCAAGCCGCCATGCCAAGTGTCGCCGGAGAGCCTGGACATGTGTCGAAAAACAGGCCCGTAAGAGTATCGGATCCCAAGTAGGAGATGGTCGGCATTTTGAGAGCTCTGCGGCTGCTGTTGTTTCTCAAGGACACACCTTTGCCAGGTACATGAGGCTCGGATCTTGCCCTGAACCTTGAACCCGAAGCCCCAATCCTAAATCAATAAGCCCCCAAACCTTCAGCCCAAGAAGCGAATCCGGCCCATCTACCCAAGGAACGGTTCATCTAAGGTCCTCAGCCCCCGATACAGAACCCCCTTGTGGAAGGAAGCGGACCTGGGACATCAGCGTCAACTACACCCTGAACTCCGGCAAGATGAACCTGGCGCTCTCGGGCATCAGCCTGCTCACCTTCATGATGATCCACCTCTACCAGTTCCGGCTTCTTGACCCGACAGATCCCGCGTTTTCCTGCACGGATCCTACCGTGAACGCAGATCCTTCTCTTACTTGCCCAGGGAGAAGGCCTCCAACAGCCCTGGACACAGATGGGAGCTTCAGAATATGACGGACCATACATGGAGCCCAGATACACCTCTAGTTTCAATAACGGGACACGGTGCCGCAAGCCCGCTAGGCCCTAAGCGGTAAATCCCGGCCACAGAACGCAAACCTCCCTACTACAAATGACGACCCGTATAAACCCTGAAGCTAAAGTCTTGTGTTCTAGCTTTGGGCATTTTCCGAGACCCAGAGGTTCGGCGACACCAAGCCGTGGAAGCTCTGCCCGCCGCCCTACCTGCTGAACCTCGACACGCTGCCCCCGGGCCCCAGCAAGCCTGTTGTGGTTCCTGGCTTTTGGGGTCCAGGGATTTTTGGGTTTTAGGCTTTGGTTTGTGTTCTTCACTTCGGGGGTTCCCTACGGTCTACCCAGGGCTTAGACTGCAGGTCAGGGGCAGACGGGGCAGAGTGGGCAAATTCTCATCGCAGCAGGGTGTGAACGGGATGAAGCATAACCGGCATAACCTAGAGGGCCCCTAGGACTTACCAGACCAGCGGTCTTCCACCGTAAGCCTTTCTACTTTCCGCGACCCGACCCCCCTTCCCGATTTCCGCAGTCTCTTTCCTTGCTTCATCGAGCACTGAGCACTGTTGGGGATTTCCTTAAGCCCACTGATTCTTAACGCATCCTATTTCGCGCATTGCCTGGACATTTATCGGTGGTTTTCCTTTGGAGCTGCTTTCGCTCGAATTGTTGCGGAAGCCTGAAGAAGCGCCATGTTTGCGATGGGCTCGGGAGGCCATGGCTACAGCCGCCAGTGGATCCCATAGTTTCGAGTCTCGAGAAGACGATTCAGGGCTCAGGCCTATCGTGCTGCTGATGGACAAAGTCCTTCATCAGCTTAAGCATCCTGGAAACCAAACAAAGAGTTGCGGGGCATGTGCAAGACCTTATTCTGACCTGCACTTGCGCAGGCCCATTGTCAGTCTAAAACTGCAAATTCAAACCCAAAAAAGCCAAAAACACTCCCACCGCCGCAAGTCTGCCACCCTGAATCTCAACGCCCCAGAACATGAAGTAGTCAAGGAAGCGCAAGGCACCTGTTTGGAGCAGCACCCTAGGCGCCACACTTTTCCCGCAGGCTTGGGAGCATCAAAACTCTAAACAGAGCCCAACAACAGCGTATAGGCGTAAAGCCTCGAAATTCTTGTCCGCACGCTAATGCTCTCCATATTCAGGCTGCACCTCCGGTTGACTCTTGGAGGCAACAGAGAAGGTGGTTCCATCCGCTTGCGGGTGATATATCGTACACTCTAAGCCAACGCCCCAAGAACGAGTGGAAGCGCCAAGTCACCAAGCCACGAAGTCAGGAGTTTAGGCCAGAACAACGGTAAGATGAGCCTTGACATAGGGTTAATCAGATTGATCTTGCATTAGGGCCCACAGCTGAGGAACCTCTTCTGGGTGGACACTCCGGGATGCGAGTCCGTGTACGTGCGTGACATCTACCGTATGGAGTTCGAGATCTTCCAGCCTCTCGTTGATGGAAGAGCGTTTGGCCTTTCTGCGATGATCATAGTCTTAGTCGCATGTAGCCTGCTGTTGGTAGTCGTGCTATTTCTCAATGCCATTGTGTCTATTGAACCTACTACATCTTACGGTGATCAGCACGATTAGTTTTTCTAATATTGCCATTGTAAATTTATTGTTGTTGTGATTCTGTCTTTTGATGGGCAAGTGGGGGAGCAGCAGGTCGTCGTCGTCGTCGCCGTCGCAGTTGCAGTCGCAGCAGCAGTAGCAGCAGCAGGAGCAGGAGCAGGAGCAGTTGTCGCCGCCGTCGCAAACCTCGAGACGCAACTCACCTAAAACTCCTGAACCCCCCGTTCGCCCTAGACCGAGAATCCGAAGCCCTAGACCTTGCAAACTCTGATGCCTCAGGTCTGAACCCCCTGATCCTTAAGCCCCTGCACCCTAAGCCGTTAGAGTTCAAAGCAAAAGCATTACTTGCAACCCCAAGAGCCTGAGCAGAAATGTCCTGTACGCCAACCCGGGTTGGAGAAATGAAGCGGGATTTGGAGGTCTTTTCGAGGGTTTGAGAGCAAGGGTTCCAGAAAGTAAAGAATTCATGTGCTGTAAACTTAAGCATGCAAGGAGCCCCCTCCGGCCCCCACTCCCCAATTGATTCCCGCTGATTCCGTCATATATGGGGAGCACGCATGCGTCTGGCATCGACATTATGCCCCTGAGTCGCCACATCTTGAAGCCCCTGAGGTCCCTCGGTTGGGTCCTCTTCTACATGTCGGCCGTGATCATCTTCAGCACGCACATGCGCTACTGACCGATTGTGCTGTTTGGAGGTTTTGAGGGTTTCGAGGGCTGTAGGGCTTGGGATTGAGAGCTTTCCAAACGAAGCGAATAGGGGTCTAGCCTTGGATTCTCGAAAGAATGCTAAGATCACAACCACCCGGGTGACGATCTCCCGTCAAGGAGCCTCATGAGCCTTGACAGGAAACTAATAAACCCCAAAGCCAAACCCCAGGCCCCAAACCTTGACGCCTCAACACCCGCACTCACCGCACTCAGCCACTGAGCCCGTGAAGACCCTAAGCCCGAAAACCCCAAAAGCCTAAGCCCTAAGGCGTTAGGAGCTAAGACCCGTACGCCCGAAATTCCAAACTCCGAATGCAGTCACGACAGTCAAACTGTCAAAACCCCGCTCCCCTTTCGATCGTGATCCCCCTAAGTGGCCCTAAACCCCAAACCCCGACCCTACGCTTTCAATCCCAAACCCGAAATGCCTGAAGCCCTAAAGCCCCAACCCCTCAAGCCTGAAGCCCCAAACTCGAAGCCTTACTTTTTCTTACCCTGAGTGAACCCTTCCGAGGTGCCTGGGATGGCAGAAGGCCGTGCCAGCTCCGCACCTGGAGATCCCCAAGAAGCCGCCCGGCCTTGGGCCGTGGCCGTCGTGTTCTTTCAGAGATTTTGTCTTTGTTCATCCTTGGGGCTAGTAGGGTTTGATTATTGGAACCAAGTTGCTGCAGGTCTGAGGTCCAGGGGATAGGTCTCCAGAGTGAATGGTTATGAGTATTTAGTTAATCGAGGGAGCCTGGTTGCTTGACATAGACATAGAAGTCTGAATACAATATCCCCGAGCAGTCCCCATAACATACCATAATCTACACTAAAGCCTTATTCTAATCCTTAAAAAGATCTTTTCCGGTCTCTGTTTTCGGTGGTTTTTGAAGCCCGAGCCGTTCCGTCGCAGCTCCCTGGTGACTCTTTTAGAGGGTACTGTGTTCAAGGTTCTAATTCGAATCTACTTTCGGGGAGGATGAAGGTTGAAAGCGGCAATGCAACACCCCAGACTCCAAGCATCGAGTCCACCAGAAAGCCTGCCAAGGTACCACAGCCGGGCCGTGCACATGGGCTATGTGTTCACTCTCTTCATCTCCATGATCTACATCAGCTTCTTAGTAAGCTTGGTAGCCGTGTAGACCGCCCTTTAAGCTTGTGTTTCTGCCACAACCCCACCATGACCCTACACCCGAAACCGCCAAGCCTTTAGCTTGTATTTTTCCTTGGACCGGGAACTCAGCAACTAAGGCTTCCCGCTCTACTGCCACCTCGTGACGATGCCTTTTGCCTGACTTGACAACTTGCTCAGTTGTTCGGTGCTCTGAGGGTCTGGGAATTGGGTTCCAGGATTCAGGGAAGCTCGACACCCCACAGCCCCCACGACAGCGCGTAAATTCCAAACTCAGCCCAGAGGTCCTCGGGCAGTCTGAGCACGGAGCCCGCCGAGCCATGAAGAGACTGAGGTGAACTCTGTTCCTTGGCTCTGGAACACTGGAATGCTTCGTTTTTTACTTTACCGTTCAAGGCTAAAGGAGGATTTACGATGTAGGATCCATGTAGGATCTAGGATTTAAGGCGCTCAAGGATTTATGTTTTGCGCGGAGCTAGTTTCTGAACTAAGGTTCCGTTTCCTCACCAACTTCGTTTAATCACACGTCGTGAGCCAAGTTACAACCTAGTTTTGGACTCGCCCATGCCGGTTCCAGAAAAGGAGATACACCTTCCCTGGTATAGAAAACAAGGTATGAAGTCACGGGCCCCATGTTTGCAGCATTCCTGTTTTAGACTTGTTCTAGAATTTGGCGAAGATTGCAAGTTCAAATGACGTGGACTTTCGTGTGTGCCCCTACACATGTCCAGAAAACAGGATATTTACACACAACCATGATGATAGGGCAGCATATTATGCCTATCCATATATCATAAGTGTTGTGCAGTTGTATGTGTCCTTGTTTCATTGAGAGGAATATTACAAACTAGGCGTTACCGTTATTGCATAGAAATCTGGCTGCGCAGGGCCCGACGTGCAAGACGAAGCCCCCATCCCGAGCTTTTCCAGATTTCAGATTTTCAGGGTCTCTTGATGTGCCGGGTTCACACGGGGTCCCATTGCTTTAGGTTTTGGCCAGGTAGGCTGGAGCCGAGAAGGTGCCGGATGTCCCATAACCATCGTGCAAATCCGAAGTCGTCGAGTGCAAACCCAAAACCCCACACAAAGGAAGTTAGCCCACTCTAAAGACGGCAGGTCAACTTAGCTGGCCGGGAATCTCTACTTTGCCCCTTTCTGCTTCCGTATGGAGTTGGCGGATTTGGGTCTATGGGCTGGAAGCTTTCGGGCAGGCTACGCCCAATTTGGGCCATTAGGATTAGGGTTCAGTTTTGTGCAGTGCCTCCAATCTGTGCTGGTCGCGCAGAGCCACTTTTGGGCTCAGACGCAATTTTGCCTTCGGACAGAGCCATCTCAGGCCTGGCCAGGGCTGATCATGGGTAGAGGGGCAGCTACGAGCTTTAGGCGCAATTAAGGCTGATAATGGGAAGTCAGAGATTGCAGCTTCCAGTTTTCGGGTTTGGGGTTGAAGGGCCTGTTAGAAAGATACAATTTCTTTGCACCTCTCGCAGTCATTCTGATCAAAACCCAAGGCACACAGCTCCTTCTATAAGCTTACTCCGTCAGCCCCGACAGCCCCGACAGCTGTCAAATACGGCAATCCTCAGCAAGATGAGCCCCGGAGACGTCCACCTCAACCGACTTTTCAGGGCACCTCGGGTCCAATATGAAAAAACCGTAAACCTTTGGGAGTTTTACATCATAGTCGCCTATAGAAGTTGCAGTGAGGCCGGATGACGGGTGCATGTAGATCTTGCCTTATGGGGCGAGACTTTTGTCTCCGGGTCGTCGGGCATCCGTACAGCGAAATGCGAGTGCTCGAACAGTCCACCGAGGGTTTGGTCGAGGGGCCACTATCGTCAGCCGTAACCATCTACCTTCGTAACCACGATCTAGTAGGTGCAGGTTTATTCCAACTTCCGGTTCTGACACTGAAGAGCACGAACTTAGAGTGGCGGTTGGCGGTCAGGCATGTTTGGGCTTTAGGGAGAAGTTGGAGCTTCAGTCAGTCATGCACAGGGCCTGGCACTGAAGCTGCTGAGAGCCGCGAATGTGGCAACAAATCGAAAAGTAGTATTACTCGCTACTCGAACAAGTGTTACTCTTATCTGGCTATTCCGACCGGCATATGGACCGCATCTTTCCGATTGTGTACGTAGGTCCAAGGTGTGCGGCAAAGCTGTTGTTCTTATCATCAAACCTTGCTTATGACTGCACTACTGCTGCAGCGCTATTATTGTTACTTCCACTCCTTCCCCACGCACCCTCGCCGGCTGCAACGTATGCAGTGAAGTAGTAATTAACCGCAACTCCAGCGGCCTCTCTCTCTCTCTCTATCTATCTATCTATATATGTATATATATATATATATTTCTGTACAGAAAATAGCACACTACAGGCCCGAAATTATATATATATATATATATGATGCAGGGCTGCCACACCCCCCCTCCCCCCCCCTCCCCATGGTATCCCCCCTTGCCTGTCAAGTGGGTAGTTGTCTTGTTTGGGCTTGTTGCTTTTCCCGTCGGTCTTGTTNGGGGGGGGGGTGTGGGGGCCCGGGACCCGAGAGCATATATATATATATATGTATATATATATATATACATATATATATATAATACATACCATAAACCCTGCCTCCCGACACAGCGCTACATCCCGCACCTCTTCCAGCGCGCCAACACCGGAGGTTTTTGTTGCAGCTATGGCGTGCTCGTTTCCGACCAACCAAGCCATCGTCGTGGGTGGCGGACTGGGAGGCCGGGAAGCAAACCATTTTCATGGTGATGTTGGTACCAAGATCCTTTGCATGTTCCTGCTTTGCGGGCATGCTTTGATCAGAAGAGACATGTTCTGACCTTGGGGCGTTTGGGGTTTGCAACTTTGTCGGTCTCGGCATCGGGGTTTGTAGGAATCAAAAAGTTTCTGGAATCCTAAACCTTACACCCAACAGCCGCACAAGCGGAGGTTGCCTTCAAGGCCTCCAGCCCCCCATCCTCGACACTCACTGTCCCAAAGCAAGGGGCACTTTGTAAGTAGTGTCCAAAACCGGGCCACGGACATAGCGACTCCCTTCTTACAGCTGTACCTTGGCCTTTGAACCCCAAGACCCGGAACTAAAAACAAGCCGAAGGTGCGAAAGTACAAAGTTGAAGACCTACGGCTCCACCGTAGTGGTATATATGGGCCTTATAAGGACCCTGAGCAGGGTTGAGAGTTGAGGGATTCCCACATCCCTGAGGTAGTGTAGATTCGTGCTAGGATTGAATCCGAGATCCTGAACCATGGAACCGTACCCAAAACACGCGAGCCTTAAAGCTCGAATGCCCGACTGCAGACCCCGCAGGTATGTCTGCAGCCAACACCGTGGTGGAGCACGGTGGGAGAGTGGTCTTGCTCGATAAGTCGTCCTTCTGCCGCGTGGCAGAATAAGTGTAGGAAATACTCCAAACTGTCATAGCGCAAGACTGCAGGGCTTGTATTAACCTTGGAGTCGCTTTTTTTAGGTTCGGGGATGGTGTCCGGATCGGCTTTTGGAGCTTCGTGCCTGGGGTGTGCGGTTTGGTGTTTACCGGGTATTGAGGGCAGGAGTGGCAAGTGAAAAGGGTGAAGCCGGGGTACAAGACCCTTCTAGAACTCCTTCCAGAACTGTTGTAGAAGCCAGCGAAAACCTTCTAGAACCTTACGCCTTTAGTATTACTTACAAATGCTTTGGAAACCTTCCGAGCGCCGCTTCGAGAATTGAACAGGTGGTTTGGGTCTATAGAGTTTCCCCCAACTTCGGACGCTAAACATTCAATATGTGATCCCTGGAGCCGTCGAGCTACGTTTTAGCATACAGAGCTCAGGGATAGGCTGCAGGGTTTAGGATTCAGGGATCAGGGGTTTGTTTTCAGGCTGATGGTAGCAATGTCGAATCACCCTAGCCTTAAAATCCCCATGACCTTATCGGACCCTGACATAAAGAACTCCCCTCGTAGTCCGAAGCCTTGTCAGGCTCCGCAGCTTCGGCTTCGGGCTTTAAGACCACTTAGGGCGTCCCAGTCGATGAAAGTGCATTGAACCTTGAAGCAGGATCCTAAGTCCAAAGGTCCCCAGGTGGGTTTCAGAAAGTTAGGGCTCCCTTGATTTATCCTTAGGCTTAGGGCCCTCCACTTCTTCTGAAGTTCCCATTTCGATGCCCTCAATCGCAAGCACATAATGCGCGCCAGAAGAATTACGAAGAATTACTAATGCTATTCCCGAACAATTCAGGCTTCTGCATTGAGCGGTGAGCTTTGCGACCATGACCCTGAACTCCCACCTTCAAGGGATCCTGGATCTTGAACGCAAGCGCGCTGCTCCCAACAGTCTTGAAGTGCTTAAACTGAAAACCCCAGAGCCTGAAGACGAACGGAAGCCCCAAACTGAAGCACTAAAGACCAAGCCCTGCCAAAAGAATCAGAGACAACCGGGCTCTTGAGGCGGAGGCAACAGCACCAAGGCCACGCAGCTCGGAGCAGCAGTCAAGTGGGTTCTTGCGGCTGTCGGGGTCTGCATTCAAATCCCAAACCTAAATTTCTAAAGCCTTGTTGACCTTGAAGCCCTAAATCTTCACCCCATACGGGTCTCTGATTGTCTGGAATTTATTGCTCCGAGGTCCGGCATCAACGGCGCAGGCAAAAGCGTTGAGCCAGTCTGGGCGGGAGGGCCTTGGAGCTTGTAGGGCTTGGGTTTGAAAGGCCACGCCTCAGAACACCGAAACCTTACACTCGTAAAGAAGCTTTAGCTGGACCCCCAAAGTGCCTACATACAGCAAATACCGATGAAATTAAGGTGTATGGCCCCTCTTACTTCGGGGGTCATCGTCGGAAGTTCCAGGCACGAAGACCCAGAAGGCCAAAGGAATCCCCGACAACGCCGAAATCTTCACGGCGGACCGGGGGCGGGGGCTGCACTTTTCACTGTGCGAAGGCCACTTGTTGTTGGGCAGGTTGTCTGGTTGGGGTGCTAGGAACAAGGTGCGTTCGAGTGGTCTAGTCTAGCAGAGTGAGCTGGGCAAGGATGTGTATTCCTTTTTGGGCTTGCAGCTTCGGGTCGTAGTGACGGGTGTTCAGACCAGGGTCGCTCAATCCAGATGGCGCCAAAGTAGAACCCTAGAGTCGAGCCAGACCACACCCTGCAACCCCGAATCGGCTAAACAACCCCAAGCCCTACCCAGATCCCCCTACCCAGATCCTTAACAAAAACTTTGTGAAGGCTTCGGCACACTTTTCGAACAACCTTCATGAAGGCATTTCGAGCCTCCAGCCTCGAGCCACGCTCCGCTCTCAAAGGACACTTTGAAAGGTGGCGCCAAGAAGCCCGAACTCGCGAAGCTGCTCGGAGAGGTTTGTAGCCAATGGGGCTTTAGGGGGGCTTCGGGATTTGGGGGATGTTTAGGGGGTCTTGGGTGTTTGTGGTTTTGGGTTCTGGACCTTTGAGGCCTTAGAGTTCCGTCGACCATCAAATCCTTGCAGGCACGGTGTGCAACTGGTAGGAGAAAAGCAGCTTCCTCTTTATCTCACGAAGACCAACCTTACACACAGGCAGCCAAAAGAGCTCCGGACAAGCTAGACAGTCCCTAAACTACAAAAGCTCTGAGCCATTTCAGCTCCAAAGGCTTGAACCCTGCAGAACCGGGGCGCAACCCAGAACACCGCGCAACATTAGAGCGCAAAATCTCAAATCTCGAATCCCAGCGCGGAAAAAGTCTCTGAACTCGCGATCTTACCAGAACTCGCGACCAGCGGCGTGCAATCCCAGATCCGGAATGTGACCATGCTGATGGTCGTCCTGCCGCTGCTGGGAGATGGTGATAGCATGGGGTGGTGTTCATGATGCTGGTGAGCATGTTGATCAGGACCATGAATGAGCATGACCATGCAACATGACAGGTTCTCTCCTTCTCGTTTGAGGTTGCATGACAGCTGGAGAAGCAGGTGATGATGACGCTTGGCCGGATGCTGAAGGCGATACCGGCTTGCCTAACGTGGTATGATGACGATGACGAGGACGTTTATTCAGTGAGACTCTGCGAATTAGCAGCCAGCCCTTTGACGTGCACTCTTCTGGTTTTCTTTCTTGAAGTTAGAGTGTGTAGCCCAACATGCGCAGGTCTGTGCCGACTTTGATCCGTCGAAATGCTGAACCCCACAAAAACCTCCGCCCTTACGTCAACCGCCGAAGCCCGGCGGTGATTCTTCTGAGGCTGCTCTGCGATAACAGCGCGGCGGATGTGGAGCCGTAGCAGCATCCAAAGGGCTTTGCACTTCTTTCGGACTTTGAAGCTTCGAGCAGTTCCTCAACTGGAAAGCAACATCGCCCCCTGGACTCGAACCCTTCAGTAGGCCACGCACGCGCCTAATTCACAGCCTTCTGATCGGATGGGTCACGGGGTTGAGCGGGTGGCATGGTGTTCTTTGCGGCTTGGAGGGCGGGCGTGGTTGCCAACGGGTCCATCCCCAGCAGTAACTAACAGCTGCAAACAGCAGCTTGAAGCTATAGTCCAGTCGGCTTGGCTGGGATTACAACGCTCATCCATGGTCGAATCCTTTTCAGTGTCTGGAAGCTTTCGACCTGAGCCCTGGCCTTCAGACCATGCACCAGCTCAGTCTTGAACGCAGCTGCCGAAAAAGCAAAGCACTGAGGACTGGCTTGTCGAGAAATTCAACTTGGACCTGTCCCTGGTTGCACGCTTGGGAGGCGCATCCCAGACAGCTTCGCAGCTTTCAGCGGTTCGCATGCATCGGGTTTTGAGGGACTCCGCACAAAGGTGCTTTGCGCATGCCTGAAATCGCATCGAGTGGGGTTGACAGGCGAGGCCTGGGGAGTAGACTAGCATCATTGGCATTGTCGCTGCAATTGGTACGAAGATGATCACTGTTTAGCCGAATATTGGCGGCGGGAACCCTACGAGACTCTATCAGGCCTTCTGAACCTCTGCACCCCAGTTTTGGTCTCCCAGGTCTGACCCTAAGCCCCGAGCTCCATGAAGCCGAATAATGGTTTTCCCAAAGAGACCGAACCAGGTCTGGGGTTGAAAGTTCGATGATCGGAAGCTTGGGGCGTTAGATGCGCCGTGGATGTCCCGACAAACTACACCTCTTTTCCCTTTGTCTGCCAACCTGCAATAGACGACGCCAGCCAAATCCTGCACCAGAGATCCATGTTGAGCCTGCCCAACCTCAACGACGAATCCTTTCTAAATCCCGGAAAGCTCAAAGTCTGAAATCAAGAGCCAACATCTTCAGATCCTAAGCCTAGCGACGCTGAGGCCCATACCGTGAATCTGGCCGAAGCCTGTACCGTGAGAATGGGCATCTGATTCCCTACAGCCGAATCCTATGCCCAGAGGCTTCAGAGTCCTTAGCCCAACATCTAGCATCCTTCTCGTATATGCTGGTACAGGACACTCGCAACCGCGAACGCACCGCGGAAAGGCAGCTGTGGGGGTCATGTTGGAGCCTGTAGTTGGTGCTAGTATTCATTTATCCCTGTACTGTTTCCTTGGATATGAGGTGGTTCTGTTCGGTTTGTAAATATGTCGCTGGCTGCCGAATTTTGCACCAATGTGGAACCTACACGAAAACCTTAGCACATGGAGTTTTCTTCCTCTTTGCTCAGCTCATCTGGGAGATTTTGCACCAAGCTATGTGTTCTTGTCCATTGATGTTATGCCAAACTGTTATGGCAGAAACATGCTTGTGAATGATTGGACTCGGCACTACAAACAACAAAACACAATACCCTCCAAACCCAGGTCCTCTCCGACTTGCCTTCCTCCCCATCCCAAAAGGTCAAGCCCGTCAGTCCTTCATTGCGGTTTTGGATGGTTTGGGGTTGCTCCTGCGAAATTTTCGGTGGGACGTAGACGTACTGCCCTACTCTTACGTCAGATGGTCCCCCAAGAAAAGTACATGTACAGGTCTAGCGAGCTTCCGCCCAAAAACAGCAACGTCTGAAGCTACGGGTGCTCAGGACGACACCAGGAATCCCACAATGCCCCTCTTGAGGTGTCTTTCTAGTGGGATGAGGGCTGCTGTTGCTTATAACCCCTGAGGCTTGTTCAAGAGTAGTCTCGGTGCTCTGCACTCCAACCCACTGACCACGAACCTTAAAACCAAAACCTGACAAACCTGACTCTTAAACTCTTTCTGTCGTGAACTAAACCATCCTAAACCTAAGCCGATTGCCGCGCACAGCGCCCCAAGCCCCTCCAGTGCCCCTCCAGCTCAGAGGAGCGATTTCCGGGCATGACCATCACATACGCACTGATCCAAATGCTCGAGAAGGCTCCTGCATAGCACGGGCAGTCGCTGTTCTTTCGAGGGGCCAAGGCACTTCGGTCCTGGGGTTCAGCTTCAGGGCCTTTGGGGGTGTAGCCTCGCAAAGTGGTGGGCGAAGGGCTTATGGTTTGGGGTTCAGAACCTTGGGCGTCGTAGGGCCGCAGGGGTTGAGGGCTTAGATGGAAAGGTTCCCCCAGCCCCAGGCCTTCCACGCATGCTCGAAATCCTTCTGGCGAAGTCCACGCAGTAGCACTTGTAGCCGGGCCTGTACCCCTTTTCTCCTTGGGGCTACCACAGTCTAAAGCCGGACAAAGGGAGCCCTCGTTGTGAGAGCCTCACAGGTGGCGGAGAAGACCGACCTCGCCCGCATCATCACCAAAGCGAAGGCACCGTGCTTTGCTGGATTGGAGCCCTGGAAGTCTTGTGGGTCGCTGCAATTTCTTTCGGGTCTGAATCAGGATACTTATTGTAATCTGTACTTCGAAGGGAGGGGGGTTGAAATGATCAGAGGTCGACATTGCAACCAGGCTTGAAGACCCGGGTCAAGGGCCTGAAGCAGCAGGGCTTTTCAGGTTTTGTATGGCTGTAAATTTATCATGTTGTAACGATTTGTCAGGTGATAGATTTGGGAAAACGACGATCTTGAGATTCGAATTGAACGGGTTTCGTAAAAAGAATTGAGGAAGACCGGTTCCTACTGATTCGGTTCTTCCTCGACATCATTGCCGGTTGAACCGCCTTTGAGCGCACCATGGTCACAAGTCTTTAAATCGAGGCGACAAGCCTGGGCATTGGGCAATGGTGGTTCCAGGGTAGTTCCGTGTTTAGACGTGGAAGTTTTCTGGGTTTCGTGCTAAAGACAAGGGCTACTGTAGCGTGTTGTGCTCTGCAACCGAACGCCAGGTTTTTAAGCTCGTGACCAATGGCAATGCTTGCGTCGGCTGCGTCTACGCCGCTGCGGCAGCGAGCAACAGTCGTCATTGTAAGCGTGCTTGTCCGTGACAATAATTGCAGCTGTCAAGTCGGTAATCGTCTTTAATTATGAACAATCGCGCTCTTAACTTCAGACATAATTGCGCAGCAGAGTTATCTCACTTTAGTTCTGCCGTTGCCAGCTGACATCTTATCAAACTGCTCATCACCTAGAGTGGAAGACGAAGAGCACCTAGCACACCATTACAGTACATGGGCGTCTGCAGCCATTCACAGCCACGGGTGGAATTAGGGAAGGCCGGACTCATAGAAAGTATGCGCATGTTGCTCTTCATATGATGTTTGAGAGATTCCTTGGATGGCCCTCGGCCCTGCTACAACTCATCAGATGTAGGAAGGGGGCGGGGGAGGCCAGAACGAAGCTAGACCCAGAGATCATCTGGGATTGCTTGGGGAGTTTTTGAGCAGATCAACAGTCCACTTCACGCAGAAACCCCAAAGCCTACATGCAGATGTTAATCGCCGAACCCACTACCATCACCTTCCATACCTCGCAATGCCACCCCACAGGCCCGAAAACCTCACACCCGAGATCTGCATCACTGAAGCCGGAGCCCTCAACCCAAACCCTCAACCCTCAGCCCAGGAGAAAGGTGGGATCAATCTCCAGGAGTTTGGTCCTGTGATTCTGGCTTCAGGTGGATCTGGGTTTGGAGCTTAGGATAGAGGATTTCGAAAGGCTCCAACAGGTGGCACGAAGGTATGTAGCGAATTCCAAGCAGTACATCTTGAAGGGATCCTAGATCTCACCTTCTGTATTGAGATTTAGCGGTCAGGCTGAGATTCCCACGTTGCAGCACACGGATTGTGCTCAGGGTTTCAGATGGTTTTGGCTCAGGGTTTTCCGAAAATAGGTTCAGGAGGTGTGGCTCGATTTCGCGTTTAAGGAATTGGGGTTGCGACTTGGGGCTTGGCTCAGAGTTCCTCAGCTGCACATCCGGGAAGCTTAAATCCTAAGGGCCGCAATCCCAGGTTCCCAAACCCGACAACAGCAACACCTGGACCCCTGAATACGAAATCCTCAACTGCAAGTCCGAAATCCTCCAGGCCAACTGAACCCATAGCTTGCAATCCTAAGCTTTAAAACCCTGAAACCCTGAGCCTGCAAGGCCTGACTTTTAAGATCCTAGTCCTTTTCACGCCTCTCCCCCTTTGCAGTTCGAACCTCAGTTTGCTGGTAAGGGCTTTAAAAGCTTTGATGACTTTTTTTGATGGTGTTGGGCTTCTGGGTTGTAGGGTGTCAGATCCAAGGAACCCTGGCCTGATTTGAGGGTGCGAAGTTTGTGTAAAGGCTTCAGAGTTTCGGGCTTTTGGGTGTCAAGAGCCGGCGGGTGTTGTTTTTGCCCCCAGCCTTTGATCCTACCTGAGCAGGTGGCTTCGGCGCCGATTTCACTCAGGACGCAGATTCCGGGCATAGAGTCATAGAGTCAGGCTAGAACTTAGGACTTAGGGCGTTGCTTCGCCTCCTTCGCTTGGCAGTGATGGCAACGCTTTGGTGCTTCCCTCTTTCCAGCGGCACAGATGTCACGCACACAAGGGCTTTCGAGGCCCCCAACTCAGTTGCTCGTTCTAGCGTTGGTGGTCCCGCCTCAACCCTAAAGTGCCCAGGGCCCAGAATCCGTAGCGCCTGGGCCTGAACTCCTATGGACCTTAAACATGCCCCAAGGCTTTGAAGTGGCACTGACAGGATTCGCTTCTTGCCAAATACAGGCCGGACCTTCTGCACCTGCCAGCCGGCAGCAATGGATAGAGTCTCCATCTCAACAAAATTCAAGGGTCTTTAGGGCTGTAGTGATGTGTTGCAGGCTTTTTTGTAATCGAGTCTTATAGGGTGTCGCTGCAAATTACTGGGAACGCTTGATTGAAGAGGGCAACCAAGGTCTTTTAGATGTGATGACATTCAACATGTCTTGAATCTCGCGTATATATTCACGCTGCATAAGATGTGTCCAACGCTTAGTCCACCTTCATTAGGGCCCTCCACAGTGGACGTGGATAGCATTGGGGATGCAGGTTCCGAGGATTCCTGTAGAGTAGAGTCTAACGATCAGAGCTTGGGGCGCCAGGGTTTGGGTTTAGGGTACCTGAGAGTCAAGATCATGCATATGCGCCTCTACCGTGCTGAAACTCCAAGGTTTGCGTGGTCTTTACTAAGCTTGTAAGAGTTCTCCCTGTAGGGCTTGCAATCAATGTGCGTTCGACAGCCGGAAGCTGAAGTCTGAACCGCCGGACACGCCAATCCCTGAAAGCTAAAAAACCCTCAAACGGCCAAGAATCCTAAACCGTAACTCCCCAAGGCCCACCACCAACGGTGAGCACTGCACCGGCGACGGCATCAAGATGGGCGAGGTGAGGGGCCAGAGTGAGGGACCCCGTTGCGCAGCTCGTTACCTGACCCGCTGCACGTGAAGAGCCGGGCTCTGGAAGGGGTCGCTTTGGAATCTCGGTGTCCACATGCTTTCTTTGAGCCTGTGGCAATTTGTTCGGAACTTTGGATTGCTCGCATGTGTCCGCCTGTTGGCAGTGGCTCGGGCTCTGCTGACAGGCAATCCGATGCTGCACTTGAAACTTGATTTTGCATGCAGCTACGCAAGACGCCATACCGCAAGTTTTTGGCTCCAATGAGGGCCATGAAGCCATACCTTCCGTGCTTCCACGCAGGCGATCGGCGCGAAGACCATCGACCTGGAGTGGGTGCAGGTGCACCGACTCGAAGCAGTCATGATGTCATAACAGGGCATGAAGTCTACATGACCGAATTTAAATGCCTGGGGCCCCAGAAAGTTGATCCGAGGAAAGGGCTATAAGCCGACATCCTTGAAGTTGCGACTTCCAATTACTATGACAGCGACGATAACCCAACTAGCAGCTTGTAATACCCGGACGAAGCTATAAGTAGTATTGACATGGTTCATACAGTGACACAGTAGTTGTAGCAATACCGCAGTATTCGGAATGCTAGTCCTGCTCGTGCTGGATTGTTCGAAGTTGGTGTAGACCAGCCTTCCTCGGCTGTTTTCGCGGTTCACTGTTTTCCCTAAGCTGTTCAACCCAAAAGATGTACCCATCAACACCCAGACATGCGCCTGTGACGGCCTAGCGCAATCAAACAGAAACCCCGAAATCAGACCCAACTCCCGAATCGAGCGCTCAATGGGTTTAGTTTCAGGCTTCGTAGTTTTGTTAGTGTGTCAGGGTTTCAGGGTTTATGGCTCATAGGGTTTAGGATTCACCCTGAACCTTTTGACCCCGTCAGAGCTTATCTCGAGGTTCACCCAACCGGACTTGTGAAGCCGGATGACGCCGATGCCAAGATCAAGTTCTTGGCTGCCGAGGTCGATGGAGGGTATGGGAGTGTCTCCGTGTCTCTTCCTCCCTCTCTCGCTCTCTGTTTCTCCCTCGCCTATACTTTTTTTATAGTATAAAGAAATATATATATATATATATAATATGTGTATGCTACATATACACATATATACATATGTACATATATACATATATACATATATACATATACGCATATACACATATGTACATGTATGCATATAATTACATATATACACATATGCACATATATACATATATATATATGTATGTATGTATAGGCATATACACGCACGCATACACATGGACATTGGGTCGGTCAGTCCGTTCGTCTGTCCGTCTGTCCGTCCGTTCGTCCGCCCGGCATGTAATGCAAGAGCAAAGTAATACCAGAAAAACAGTTCAGAAAGATGTTACCAGGTAAAGTATGCTAATTTTGCATGCTTGCATGTGCACACGTAAGTATGTATCGGCATGTATGTCTGTGTGTACCTATGCATCTATGTATCTGTATGTAGCCATTATCTATGTAAGCATGTGTATACATATTAGGGTAATTGCATGTCTGTGTGTGTTTATATAATACATATATATATGTGTGTGTATGTAGATAGATGTGTGTGTGTATGTGTTATGTGTGTACGTGTATATGTGTGTATGTATGAATGCGTATGTACATATGTACGTACGTCGGTGGATAGGTGTATTTGGGTAGGTGGGTGGTAGGTAGGCAGATAGGAGGTGTGTAGGTTTAAATTGCACAAAATACGTAGGACGTAGGTAGGTGGCAAGGCAGGTAGATAGCCAGATAGCTAGATACCTAGGTAGCTAGGTAGGTAGCTAGGTAGCTCGGCCGATAGGTGGATAGGTGGGTAGGTAGGTTATGTCAATCCAGCTCGTGATGGCGGCCGGCAAATTCACTCCCAGTGCGGACGAAAAAAGCTCATGCGGGGTCAGTTGTTGTCAGGTCTTGCCCAGAAACGTGCAAGCATACAGTCTGATCAGGAGTCATATGGCATCAAACTTGGGCAACCGTTGAAAAAAGCAACAAAGGGGCTTATCCTAGAGGCCCCAATGCTCTTCTCAGTTAAGAACGCGTATATGCATGCATGCAAGTAGTGTTTAATCGTGTCTGTCCGTGTGTAAGTATATGTATATGTGTTGATGTATGTATGTATGTATGTATGTGTTGGTGTATGTATGTATGTATGCATGTAGGCAGGCAGGCAGGTAAATAAATAGGTAGGTAAATAAATAAGTAGGTATATGTGTATGTACGTATGTAAATGTATGCATGCATGCAGGTATGTAGAGCGAGCCCCCCCGCCCCATGTTGTATCCTCCCAAGCCCCGAACCTTAAAATCCGAATCGCAAAACCCTTTGTGATACCACGGTGAACCCTCAAGGCCCTCCGTGGCGTGGGCGGCATCATCCTCAATGCAGATGGCTGCTGGTCTACATTTTAGGTGTCTGGGTCTCTGGGGGTTGAAGGATGGGCCTACAGGACCATGGCTCGGTTCAGGATTAAGAGCTTTAGAATTCGCGCTTCAGGGTCTCCGCGTTCTCAGCTTCCTGGTCTTGAAACCTTAAGGCGGCCCCGAAATCCTAACACAAAGACATCCCCACAAAATCGCTGAACACCACAGCCCTACGTCGGCTTATCCTTTGCGGGGTAGGTTGTGCGGCATTCGTTACTGTTTTTGTTGAAGTCCGACGTTTGAGATTCGCCTGCCGAATTTGCGGATCTGGGAGGCATCTAGGCCGCGCGAAAGACCAAATCTGAAGGGAAGGCTAGTTCAGGAAGTTCGTTCTTGGTAATAATGTGTGGCGTGGATACCGTAAATTTCGGATTCCATTGTAGGGCGCTTGGCATAACAGTGATGTGGGTTCCTGGAGGATTCGATCAGAGACCCTCACTCTAGAGAGGCGGCATTATGGATGCAAGTCAGTGGCCGCAACGGTAGACCCCAACCCCCAACCTCCAAACCCGACCCCGAAAGTCCCAAGCCTTCACTTCAAGAACTCTCTGGAATCCGAACTCCAAAACCCTATGAACTCTGCCGAAGTCCGACACCACAAAGCCACAGACCATACGCAGCCTACAGCTTTGGAAAGCAGGTAAATGCTTTGCGATGTAATGACTGCCCTATCTAAATCTGCAAAACATGTAGACATAGACATGCAAACAAGGATGTATGTGTTGGTCTTTTTGATGGGAGGGAGGGTCCGATTGGCATGCAGCAACCAGAAAGGAGAGCGCTTCTGCAACGAGCTGGGGCGTGCCGTTCCCAGTTCCCTTGAGGGTTTCTTGAGTTGTTTCAGGTAGTTTCTGAGAAGTGTTGTGTTCCATTGCCATAACTATGTGTGAGCTTTGATGCTATAAGCGTTGTCGAGCAAGTTCAGATGTGGGGGTTCCCTTGTTGAGCAACCGAGAAGTTGGAGGTTTCAAGGGTGCAGAAGCTAGCCAAGTTATGCCTCCTACGATACACAGATTGTGCTGAAGACACCCGTTGCCAGCTCATGCCGGACATGCGCAGCATGATGCAGCGTGACTTCATCTTTCCAAACCCGAAAAAAATCCTGGCCACCGTATGCAACGAAGCCCAGGCCCTGCAAGGCACACAGAAGCATGTCGTGCAGTGACCGACCTGGAACAAAGGAATGCCAGCCCTTCCAACTTGAAAGCCGGCTATCCTGTTAAAAAGCCCTGCGTATGGCCAGCTTACTCAGTCCCCTGATCCATTTAGTAGGGTTTAGGCGGTTTCGGCATTTAGGACCCCTAAACCCTAAGCTTCAACCATCTGTAGATATTGAGAAGACATTGAAATCGAAAGACATTAACAGCCGAACCCATAACGAGAGTAATTTTTCAATTAAGGTACTGTTAATGATTGCCTAATGCAATGCGTAAATCAACACAGCACAAGCAGGATGAATAAGCAAAGGATTTGGGTGGGAAATCTTGGCAGAAAGTCATCGCAATCCCTAAGCCATGGAGGCTCTGAGCATCCTAAGCATCTAGACCATAATAAAATCACCCACGCTAAAAGCCCTACAGGACCCTTAAAACCCTTAAACCTACCTCCCCCCAAATCCCCAAATCCCTAAACCCTCAGCGAAAGGCCGGGATTATGTCACCGGCGAGATGTGGAAGAGCAAGCCGCCTTTCCGGCTCCCCGGATGCCTTTCTCTTTTTTGGACCTATGAGAACGAATATTCAACGGTTGCGGGGTTTCGGGATTAGGATTAATCGGGGTAATCGACTTTGGCCGCGTTAGTAACACCAGCACAATACAGTCCAAAACCGTTCAGGGAAATCGCCTTTGGCTGTGTTAAGAACACCGACACAATGCATTCCAAACAATCGGGGCACTCGCCTTTGGCTGTGTTAACAGCACCAGCACAAGTATTTCCAAAGACAGATCGGGGTAATCGCTTCTGGATGTGTCAACAACACCAACAAACATTCCAAAAAGGATCGGGGTAATCGCCTTTGGCTGTGTCAACAACACCAAAACAGCACATTCCATACGGATCGGGCTAATCGCCTATGGCTGTGTTGCAGACACCAAAACCGTACATTCCAGAAGAGATAAGGGTAATCACCTTGGGTTGTGTTTACAACCCCCCCAAAAAGATTTTCATTCACGATCGGGGCGATCGCCTTTGGATGTGTTAACAACCCCCAAATTTCAAAGCAATAATCGCCCTAGGGTGCGTTAACAACACCAAAACGGCAATACATTCCAAAAAAGATCGGGATAATAATCGCCTTTGGCTGTGTGAACAGTAGCTTAAAACTGTTCATGTCGAAAAAGATCGGGGCAATCGCCTTCGCCTCTGCCATCAATTTTCTATCGCGGATGGCCATTGTTCTCGCCACGCTGTTGTTACTGGGATGCTCACCGCCACTATGATCGCGTTGTCAGCCTCACGATACTTGGAACTGTCATTCCCAGCAATACTGAGCACCTACACTGCTTCCCAGACCATTAGCCAGTCTCGTTGGCATTGTTGCTGTCATTTCCGCCTACCGACTTGGTGTTTGGGGCCCGTGGATGCGGGATCCGTCATGTTTAGGGGTTAAGGCTTAAGTGTGGGACTGAGTCAATGAGCAGATAAGTCGAATAATCTCCCAGTAGTACCTCTATTGCCTTGTTTGTCAACTCCCCCGTTCACGCTGGAGAAAACAACGGCCTGTTCCAAAGGGTTCACTGGCTTCCTGATTACTCATCCCGCAGACCCTGGCAGACCCTGCAGAAACTATGCATCGGTGAGGCACTCAGCCAAAGCCCTATGTGCCCTGACCGAACCCTCGGCTGATCCAGGCTTTGCCTCAACAAGGCCGCGAGCGACGAGATCATCTGGCACTGCAAGTCGACGCCTTGGTGGGTTTTCCATGTTGGGTTACGGTACATGCTTGTTCGGTTTTTGGCAGTTGTACTGGTTTGTGTTTATGGATATGTCTTCATATGTCTTCTTATTCTGTACATGCGTTATGTAGGTTACGTGTTTAAAGCAAGGTCCGTTTAGGGTTGGGCCTTGGCAGCCTTGGCATGAGTGGATGTAGGATTCATGTGAATCTAAACGCCTGAGCACCGAATCCCAACATCCGAAGCCCCTGAAGTAGCCCAACTCCAAGTTTAGTAGTCCAGCTCTCAAAACGTGGTAGCCCAGTTTCTGTATCAGAACAGGCCAAGCCAGAACCCGCTATGGTTTTCAGCCTGGAGCCTAGTCAAAACGGGGTATATGACAATCCATCTTCCCGACAGGCATGGCGGAATTTGGGTAGTTTGTTCAACGTAGAGGAACTACACGAAACTTCGTGCTCGAGGTTTGGGGCGCATAGTGTTTACTTGCGTCAATCGCAGTTCTCCAATTGGGGGGAGGGGGGGCAAATCGTACGTTAGTCCTTTCGGGTCTCGACCTCTGTTTGCCGATGTTAAGGACGTTTGCAAGCCGCAATCGCATTCGGGTTCGTGGGCCCTATCAGGTTTTGTTGTTGCCTCCTTTTTCTCGAAGAGATGGCATGGCAAGTTGAGAAGTGTTCAAACGCGACTCGTGTGTGTGGTGTGTGTGTGTGTGTGCAGTGTTTCTGTTTCAAGAAGTTCTCCGAGCACGAGTTAGACCAAAGCTAGAAAGGCAAGAAGAGAGTAGTGTCCTGGTGTCCTCCGAGCAATGCATGTGTGGCTGCACTGCAGGCCGCTGCTTGCGGTGACGCTGTTAGCACTTTCTGGAATGCTCGTCACTCATCTGGCAAGCGTGCCGCCGGAGAGCCCTTCCTTTTTAAGGAGCCCTTGGACGTCCGTAATGGTTCCTGTTATTTGCAATGATACGAGCACTTCGACAGCTGTCGTTCGAAGGACGACAGCCTCGGAGCTTTCAGGCGCAGTTGATGCTTTCTCGACTGGTTATCGACGATATTTTGTTGGATTGTGCAACCGGAGCTACACCATTCCAGATCTCTACGAGGTGTTTGCAGCTCATTCAGTTGAGTGGGCGATCTTGGGGAAGACTCAAGCTTGGTGGAGTGTCATTTCGGTGAAAGAGTTGGAAGGACAAAGGGACCTTCCGAAAGAGCAAAAGCAGCGCTTCTACGCAAGCGGGATCGATCACCGCGATCTGATCCTTCGAGACATAGAAGTGAACGGGACCAGGCCATTGGACAAGACTTCTTCAGTGTTGGACTTTGGTTGCGGGGTTGGGCGCTTGGGAATGGCCTTCGCCAGAAAGTTTGCGGAGGTGACTTGTGTGGATCAAAGTGTTTTTCATTTGCAGATCGCAAAGTTGGAGTGGCAGAATCAGAAGCAGGCCAACCCGGAAAGTCACCTTTCTTATGGGCAGCTTGATGTCAAAGTCTCCGGGCCTGATTTGCTTGCTGCAGTGGCTGGAAGGAGATTTGATTTCGTGTATTCGATGATTGTACTACAGCATATGGTTCCTCCTCTCCAAACTGTTTATTTGGAACAACTCTGCGACATATTGAAACCGGGAGGACAAGGATGGGTACATATTCCCACAATGATTCCAGAAGGTGAGTCCGTGAGCCCCTGTGACCTGCATCTATCAATGACGAGAGGAGGAATTCAAATGCATTATACGCCAAAGAGCTTTCTGGAAGATATTTTCAGCAAAAGGGGCTGCTATGTCACAGTGGAAGAGAGAGGCAGTCTTTTGATCAATCCGGGCTACACAGCCGGCATCATCTTGTTCAACAAGCCACACGTCTAGCACAAGACGTCTTTCACCGATTGCTCAATTGAATTGGGCAAGCTTGATCTGGAGTGTGGCGCAAAAGGATTGGCGCGCTGATTAATCATGTTTGTGACTCTCGATGAGTGGCGCCTTTTGTATGTTGGAGCAAGATCTTGTTTGTTTTTGAAGAAGCATTCTTTGGATTTATTGCCTTGCTTGCTTTGGTTTTGGCCTTTCTTTGGTTTTGGCAAGAACCTAGACCCCCAGCCCCTTTCCCCTGAAACCTCCTCTCGCTTGGAATGGAGAGGATCGGCTTTAACCGCAGCGTCTCGACCCAGGTTTTATTGACTTGGGTCCCTGGGCTTGCAACGAGCACCACATCTTGCAGTTCAGGGTTCAGGGCTTAGGGCTAAGGGGTAGAGGGTTCACTTGTGACTTCTATTTTGTCTCAATTGTTACTTGTATTCTGTCTCACTTGTGACTTCTCACTTTGGGGCCTTCCAAAACCCTGCATTTCCATGGGTTTTGGACGTGTATATATATATATATTATGTATGTATGTATATATATATATATATATATATTATGTATGTATGTATATATACTTATATATATATATATATATATTACCAGCACCCTCCGCACCCTCCGCTCCGCCNCATCAATTCGAAGGATGGGAACTCAGCTTGCCATGTTTTATGCGATAGGACGCAGTACGCACTCATCCTTGCGAGACATTGTTCCAACATCTCAGGCGTTACTGCGCACGGCCCGCCGCCCGCGCTGCCGCCCGCACCCTCCGTGGGAAAGCCAGATCTGGAACATTGGCAGTTCCTTGTCATGTCAGCAACCCTGAAGGAAACCATACAGCACAGACCCTCAACCCTAACCTGACATTCCGACTCCTAACCGGGCAGGAGGAAGAGAGGGTTCAAAAAAGAAACCATCAACCCTGAGCCCGAAACCCTACCCAACAGGCACTACACTGGCCGTGGAGCTGGGTCCCCGGCACTCCTTCTCTCATGGACTTCATGGGCTTCAGGCTTTAGAATTTAGGGCCTGGGCTTTAATTGTGGTTTGGAGTTTAGGCTTCAAGGGTTCAGGCTTCACCCCAGAGACTTGCAAACTTGAAATCCAACCCTAAAGCCCTCCCCACCCCTATTGCGGGGCCTTTGTTTCGCTGGTAAACAATAAAATGGTAGAGTTTTGCGGTCAGCTTCTTGCACTCCTGAGACAGTCTTCGCTTGCTTCAAGGTCATGAAGTACTACGGCAGCGGTGATGACTTGGCCAAGGACATGGGCATCCCCTTGTCCGTGATCGAGAAGGCCCACGAGGACCACTACCAGGCTGCCAAGATGATGGAGAAGGATCCCGAAGGAGGCAAATGGCCCGCGTACCCCTCAGGAAAGTGCTGGGATGAGGCCAGTGGAAA
>BGNK01001223.1:33304-90474 GCA_003297005.1 Symbiodinium sp. clade A Y106 | reverse complement strand
GTACAGACACACACACACACACATTAGGAAACCCTAAAGAACCCCTGGGGTTGATTTTCAAGCAAGTTTGATCAACTTTACGGTTCTTGCACCTGCTAGCAAGCACAGGCCCCCGCCCTCCAACAAATCGGGGGTTTAAGTTGATGAAGCCTTTAGTTTGTTTTCCTGCTGGGAATATCTGAAGTTCCAGAGGCATTTTGCTCTAAATCCTCAGTTGCTTGGGCTTTTAGGTAGTTTGAGCTTTGGCTTTTGGTAAGTGTAGGAACCAGGACTGTGGCAAAGTCTCAAGCAACAGAGGTTCCTTTTCATCTTCATCATCATCCATGCCGTGGGCAACTTGCACGTGTTCCTAGGCCCCGGGAAGGGCCTTATTTGGGCGGGTGGGGGCACTTAAACTCCCAAACCCCTGTATCCCAAAGCCTGACCCCTTGAAATCTGAACACTCGCTTCAGTCGAGACATGTCGAGACCCTGAATCCCCAAGCCTACCACCCGGGACCCGAAACTTCGTTTGCCGGGATCTTTGAGGGATGGAGCATGACGTAATTGCATGGCTTCAGGAGACCGCCGCGTTGACTCCAAAAGATGCTTTGGTCCATTTGCACCAGTCACCAAACCTTCAGTCAGGTTTGAGCTCCCAGCTACAAAGACGTCAGCACGCCCCCACGTTACTTACAATTACAACAGATACCTATTCTGGACACTATATAAGGACGGGCATGAATCTATGGTCGAATTGAGGGTAGTTGGAAAAACCTCACACTCGTGATGTTTGAACCTCTGCTGGAGTCTAGAGGGTTTAGGATGCAGGGTTTAGAGCACTTTGGGAAGCAGGCCCAGATGACTTCAACGGCTACGGCTACTTCTATGTGCGTGCCTTGCCGGATGCTCCGGAGCTCTTCGGGGTCGCAGCATTTGGGTTTCAGCCCTTCAGGTTACAGGTCCACAGACACCGAACCCTCCCCTGAACCCCAACGCAAGACTGAACCCAGGGTCCTTGAATCCTTGAACCCCAAACACCCAAAGCCCTAAACCCCAACTCTCGAGGTCTCTACTGGACTGGTTTCGGTTTCCAGGCGAACATCGTCGAGGCACCAACATGCCGTGCCCGTTGTAGTTGGCGGTGGGAGGATCCAGGGTGTTTCGGGGGTGTTGGCAGTGATGTTGTGTTTGAGTTTGGTGGGTTTTGGAATTTTGGTTTTACGGGCATGTCATACGCATCAAGGCCCCAAGAATCGTTTCGTGGCCAAAGTCATTCAGCTTAGCCGAAAACACCGAACCGTAAGCTGCCAGAGCCAAGCAGTCAGCACGAACATTCCCCGCCCCAACACTGTAACCGTACACTGTAACCCCCATACCCTAGACACATGTAACCACCACAAAACCATCAGCCCCAGCACTCAAAGCTTAAACTACAACGTGGAATACTGGGTAGCAATAGACGCAGCTGCAGTAACAGTAAGAAGCAATGACGAGAATAATACTCATCACAGTACTCCTGAAGCGAGAAGCCCTGAGGAGTACATCCTGCTGGCCGCACTGTTGCACGTCTTCGTCGCCTTGAAGAGGACCTGGGACATCAGCATGAACTACTCTGCAACTCGCCTCATCGTAGAAGATTTCAAGAACTTAGGTTCAGTTGCCATGATGAAGAAAGCCTAGCGTGTACCAAGAATGTAGATGTACATATGTGATCAGACCAGGTTTAGTTAAGGTGTGGGTGACAGGCACCAAACCTCAAACCACAGCACGCCAACACCCCTGGACCAAAACGGCTCAACTGCCAAAGAGTCTAAACCACCACACCTCCACAAAAAGCAGAATCGAAAAGACAGCAGGATAGCATATCAAAACGACTCAGCACCTTAAATTGCAGAGTGTACTCCAGCAGACTCAAGTTTCCACAAAACCCTTCTCTAGTTGTAAAGGCCATGAAGCCAGATCCACCTTCGATGAAGGCTCGAGGATTTGGGCACACTTCCGTCACTTCATCAGCCATCAAGTCCCTTTCGGACAGCCGCAACTCTCGAAATCCAAACACTGTAACCCTCGGTCCTAGACCTGGGCATCACATATCCTAACTAACTCCAAACCTCATCCTGCGGAAGCCTCGAATAGCAGGATCGTGGCTTAGTCTCAGGACCCATACGAATCCCCAACGCTTGGCTTTGCCCCTGTAGCCCGCAGGCCTCCCCCGACCTTCTTGTCTGCTTTGAGGACAGTAGAATCAGTAGAATGCCAAATCGCAGCTAGATCCTAAACCCTGAACCCCAATCATCCCCAAACCCTCAAGCGAAACCACTAACCCCTAAAGCCCCGGCCTCATTTCATGCGAGGTTGCGTCTGGCAAGCTTAACCTTGCTTTCTCCGGCGTGACGCTGCTCACGTTCATGATGCTCGGTGGATATCGCTTGCAGTCCGTTCAAGCCTACCGGGCGCCGGATCTTTGAGGTAGTTAAGAGCCTAAGAGTCCAGGATGTGTGCATTTGTGGTTTTTGGTTAGAGGGTTGAGGTCCGAGCGAGTAGATGGGCTTTAGCTCTTTCGTTGTGGTGACAGCGGGGCAATATTCGAAGTAAGCCCCAGGACACGGGCGGCCCTTGCAAAAAGGATGCAAACTTTGGTATTAGGGTGAATGTTTGAGATTGTTTGTTGTTTGGCCGAGGGGTTCCCCTTTAACCGTTATAGTCCCGTTTAAAGCCGGAAAGTCGCTCAGAGCCTGACTGTACAAAACTAATCTCTTGCCAAGGGGCTACCCTAAACCTGAACACCCAGAGTACCCTAAACTCTAAACTCCAAAACCCTATATAAATCACGATAGGATCTGAAAACTGGAGGCTTTCTGGTAGCTGCCCGATATGGGCCTTAGGTCCCTGACTCATCAAGCAATGGGCCTCAAGGATTAGGAATAGTAATCCTTAGAGATCCTTCGAGTTCCTTAACAACGTTAGTACAGCATATTATACACACACGCACACACGCAAAACCCTAGTCTAGTTATTCAGGCCTCTTCATCATGTGGCTTTCTGAGGTTTCATGCAATGCTACCATCACAGCCTGACGAGAGCCGTAACCTAGCTTCGCCCCACCACCATCCTAGACTCCGTATAGTTCCACAATCACCCTGATGTGAAACTCATCTCTGCCTGTGGGTGGGGGTGGGGGTGGGGTACCTTGTTTAGGCCCGCAGCAATGTTTTTGAGAAGACCGCTGTCCACGTCAAATCACCCTGTGCCAAGGATGATCCACCTGTACCAGCCGCTGGGACCGAAACATCCCGGTTTAGGACTAACGTGGGTTCGGGGTTGAGGAATTCTATTACTTGAGTCTGGTTCTGTGTACATCCCAAAACTGATCTGTAATGTGCTTGAGTGCTTTTCTTACCAGTTCCAACCCACAGCCAAAAAGCCTTAACCGTAAGCCTTAAACCTTTAAGTGCTAATTCCTAAACCCGACATCGGCCTATAAGTTTGAGTTTTCTTGCCTGTCAGTCTTTCATCGAAGGGACTTGTAAGGTACCCTGTATAGCATGGTGTGTCCGTAGCTGAGCAGCTGCCCAAACACGTTATCCCAAGCCGAGTGGTAGAAATGAAGTCTCCAATGGTCTTTTGCTTTCTGCTACTCNCCTGTATAGCATGGTGTGTCCGTAGCTGAGCAGCTGCCCAAACACGTTATCCCAAGCCGAGTGGTAGAAATGAAGTCTCCAATGGTCTTTTGCTTTCTGCTACTCCTTGTCTTCGGACTTGGTAGCGGAGCTGCGGCTCCGTTGCCAGGGCCAAGATGGGAGGTGGCGTCCAGTCGCCTTCGCAGGCGCATGCTGCAACGTGGTGCAGCTCAGTTTCGATCGTGGTGTGGATGGGGCAAGCCTTGTGGTGTCAGTTTTTCTTCCCATCGATGTGGCCACGGTCCCTTGGAATTCGCGTGCAGACACGCCGTATCATGTCTCCTTTTGGTATGACCCCGCTTACGCCAGTGACCGCGACAGCAAGCCAACACCACCGGACTGGGTCGGCGAGTGGAGCGCGTACGTGTACGACGATGAATCCGACGCACGCGCCAAACCGGACTTGGACGCCGTACATGAGCCCAACGACTCCGCCGAGACCTCAATGCAACGCCGTCTTCAGCTTCCCCGAGTGCGAGCAAGCAATATGAGTCCAGACAGAGGCGTTGGCAGTCAGGTCACCCTCGCTTACTCCGTGGTTCAGGTGCTCCTCTCGATGTTGGGACGGCTGTTGACGATATGCAGGACAGTAATTCCGCTTTGCCCCTCGCTGGTAGTGATGTGCATTCTCGCTTTCCCTGTGCCAGTCGCAGGAAACGCTCAGACTGCTTCGGCAGCGAGCCCCAACCCGCAGGAACGACCCCACCTTAACACCATAACGGGTTTCATTAAGGGTTTAGGCCATTCACAAGGTTTAGCCGTCCTAGCTTTCTCGATGATCCTCGTTGCATGGGGAGCCGCCATCGTGCACATGATTCCAGGAAATGCTGTGCCAAGGATGCCTCCTGCCTGGTCACCGGACATGTCGCATCGGTACCCCTTTCGCCACTGGGCGCAGGATGTGCTCACGTGGTCGATCGCAGCCGAGGGAGACCCTTCCAGGAAGGCAGCTCTTTTAACCATGAGTTTGAAGGGCACAGCGTATGAATTCTGCAGAACCATCCCCCCCATGACCCTAGTTCACGGAGGTGCCATCAACGGCCACCATGTAGACCCGTTAACCTATATAATGCATGCCCTTGCCGAGCGGTTTGCAGATCTAGGCGAGGAACTTCGCTTGACGAGCATCACGGATCTCTTCAATTTTGGTCGTCAGGGAAATGAACGCATAGATGAGCTGATTACTCGGTTTGATCTCATTCGCCAGCGTTCTTATGATCTGGGCCAGCTAACAATGTCAGTGACTGGTCTTGCTTACATCTTGCTAAAGGCCTGCGAGGTGAGTGATACCCAACTGATACAGCTACTGGCCCCGTTACAAGGGCGCTTCCCAAACGATGACCAAGAGTTCCAGATCCTGAAAACACAGCTGCGTCGCATGGGCCACATCCTTGAGCATTCCCCGGGAAACATTGCTGCAGCCCTGCGAGGTCGCAACGCACAGCCCCAGTACTTGGCAACCAAAGACGATGCACCAAATGCCGATGTACAATCAGCCTATGTAGCCTATGGTGACACGGGTTACGGTCGGGGTGAAGGTACAGATACTGGTTGGGGCTACGGGGGTGATAACCACGCCATTCCCGGTAGCCACAATGGGCAGGACGCTCATCAAGCTTTCCTTGCAGAGCTTGAGTCGGACGGTGCCACCGATAGTGACACAGCATCGTCTACTGGTATGACTGAGGTACCAACCTCCACTCCGGAGGGATGGACTGACGATGCTTCACTGCAAGAGCATCTGTTCTGGGCTTACAGCAGGGCGAAGGCCACGTGGAGGAAGTTCATGGGAAGACTGCAACGGTCGGTGAGACGCTTCACCCGACGATACATCAGTCGCCAGTCGGGTAAGGGCAAAGGCAAGAGGTGGACTAAGGGTCGCCCAAATGTTACTTCCTTTCTTGCAAGCCTTAGTGACGACGAGGCTGAGCAGATCTTTGCAGGATTTAAAGCTAGACGAGCCAAAGGGAAGGGCAAAGGCAAACGCACTAGCGGTAAGGGCAAGGGCAGGTCTCAGAATCCCTTTGGAAAAGACGGACAGCGCATGAGGTGTTTTCGTTGTGGATCTGAGACTCACTTAAGTCGAGAGTGCAGCCTGCCCCGCACCGATGGTCCACAACGCGCCCCCGCATCCTCCACCCAAGGCCCTAACCCTAACTTCTATGCGACTGCAGGCCAGCCCGATGAGATTTCTGACCAAGGCCCCTTAGCAGGGTTCATCTTCATGGCAGCTCCTGCTGAACAGTCAGCTCGCGACACGGACAGTTCCTGGCCCCACGCCACTGACACTGACGCTTGGGCAACCTATCTCAGAAGTCGTGGGGCTTTCAACCCTGCCGGAAGTCATCCTCAAAGCAATGCGCAGAGTTCTCGCGGACCTACAACTCCCCCTGAGCCCATGCCTGCCAGGACCGCGCAAGCAAGTGCCGCCTGTCCTGGTGAAGAAACACAGGTGCCAGATAGGCAGCAGCCCAATGATAGGTACCCTAATCAGAATAGCAGCCACAGACAACCTCACCAAACCCCATTTGGGGGAATAAGTGGGGGTCTTGCCAGGGATGATTTTGGACCTACTTATAATTTGGGACAAGATGGTCAAGCAGGTCATGCCACTGCAATGGTTTGGACGGTGCCCCCACCTACATTGCCGGCATGGTCGCAGATGCCAATCTTTGGGTTCTTAGGCCCCACACGACACCATGATCCGGAGCATATTCCACTTGTGTATGGAGCGCCAGGCTCAGGCACCCCAGGAACGTCCACACTGGAAGGTCCCATGACCATCACACTTGAAGGAATGGCTGCAGCCTCAACAGCCACCACGCGCAGATGGATGGGCGAAACCGCGGAAAACCCGCAGGCCCGAACATCTGACACCCAGTCGCGACTAGAGCGTGCGCAAAGTGAGCAGATAAATGTTTTCCATCAGGCACAGCAGGTTGTCCAAACGAGACGGGCTCAACACCGTAATCGGCACAGGCGCGTAATTCAGGTTCCGGATTCGTGGGACCATCAGGAGTACGATGCTCTAGATGACAGCTGTGCTTTGTGTCAAGAAGTGTACTTGGAACGAGATTCAGTAGTGCGGCTTGTGTGCCGGCACCTGTACCACACCGCCTGCTGGACCGAGTATCTTATGCATGCTCAGGCACACATGAGCTGCCCAGTGTGTCGGGGTTCTGCTAGGGTCGTAGCCAGGTTCTCTTACCGAGCCGATTATGAGACACCCGCTCCTTCGCAAAACCCCACTGAGCAGCCTTCTCGAGCACCCTCCGAGGAAAGCCGTAATCCTGTAACGGAAAGCCCCGGTGCCAGAACCCCAAACCGCCGCCCAGAATCCTACGAAATGAACACGCCACCGCCGGCAAACAATGGTGAGGAGGATGAGGCGGGAGGGTCACCCTACAACTTCGAAGCTTTCCATTCTCATCACAGCTTTCCTTGGTGGCCTTGTAGCAGTAACTCTTCCGGAAACGACGGTGCACCCACTGCGATGATCATGCATAGCACTAGCCATGATGATTTCCAAAGCATCCTCATTGACCCAGGTGCATACACCAACCTTGCAGGCTTGAGATGGGTACGTCAGCTGGCGCAGAAGTGTCACGACCGAGGCCTCGACGTTGTCCAGCATCAGCTGAGCTCACCCATGTCCATCGCCGGAGTGGGTCAAGGCACTCAGCAATGCACATGGGCAGTGCGATTGCCTATTGGCGTCCCGGCTGTCTGTGAAGGTGAGGAACGCAATGCGCGCTGTTCTTTCGAAGCACCAGTCGTTGGGGGCAGCGGTGCCGGATTACCAGCCCTTCTTGGCCTCAGGTCTCTGAGATCCAAGAATGCAATTCTCGTGTTGAGCGAGAGGGATGAAGATCTAAAGCTTATCATCCCAGGTCCCGGAGGCTGGGAGTACCAGCTTAGCCCCGGATCCGTTGAACATCCTCTGACGACAGCACCCTCAGGACATTTGCTGCTAAGGTGCGATTTGTACGAAGGTCAAAAGGTGACATCCTTAAACAGACCCGGGGAGGCTTTCATGGCTGGGCAGTCTGCCAAAGTTACGTCATCTAAGGAAATGCCTCCAGAGGTCTTTGCTCACGGTCTGGCGCATGACGGTCGTGAAGACAGCACAAGTGCTTCATCAAGCTCCTCTGGACCCAGGCCCATCCTTTCCGAGACTATTCATCTGTCGAAAACAGGGGCAACGCGGTGTAGGCATTCCGCCTCCCGCGAGCAGTCCAAGGAGTGATCTCCCCAGCAAGTGAAGAATCCGAAGTAGAAAGTGTGGCAACATTGGCCATAAGTCGTCAGGACTTTTCACACTCAACGTGCCTCACACTGCTACAGAAGACTTCCTTTCCAGCAAGAAAGCAAGTGCGTGGCGTCAATCAGCAGGCCATCCCTTCCCAGCGACTCACACTGGGACTCTACGCACATGGCAACCAAGTAGGCCTGACGCTGAACACAGACCGTTTTGAACCGCTATGTCGTTATGTCAACCTGTTTTTGCAAGCGAGCCATCCGCGAGTCACGTGGACGTCGCTCCACATTAACAACAACATGCCAGTGCATCTCCATCGTGATCACCACAATCTTCGGCAGTCTGTGAATCTGACGATAAGTTTGGGTGCTTTCACCGGTGGGGAGTTGTGGATAGAAGTAGCGCCCGAAGAGGTGACCAACAATCCTTCCGTACACTGGCTTACTCAGGATGATGGCACTCGCATTCCAGGCATAGTGGTTGACAGTCACAATAGGCCCATCACATTCTGTCCGAAGCTCAGCCACTGCGTGTTGCCATGGAAGGGTCACAGGTTCTCCGTCACAGCCTACACGTCGCGTGGCTTGGAACATATCCCGGCCCACTTTGTGAGAGCCTTGCAAAATCTCAACTTTCCATGTGCACCTTTCCACCAAGCGGTTGAGCGCCCTGTTGGCGAACCCGCCCATCAACATAAGGTCGAGCGCCATGTTGGCGAACCCGTTCAACATTTTCATCAAGCCACTACTGGAGTCTCACAGCTCGTAGCTGTTGTGGTGGAGGAAACGCCTGCCGTGTCACTGGTGTTGCAGCAGCTCGGGTGGCGTACCGCACACTTCCACCCAAGCCACGTAAACTCGGCCGCCACGGCCTCGCTGTCCCAGCGCCTTAAAGGCATGCAGGTGCAAGCACTGTGGCTCGATCTCCCAATACCAGGCCGGCACGTGCACAAGGATCGGCTATCCTCGCACATGACTCAGCTATGCGTGTGGCTCCGATTATGTCACGAGCTTGGGCTTTCGGCGGTGCTGTTTGGACCCTACGGTCGAGGATGGCAAGCGCCATCTGTGCAAGACCTCGTTGAAAGAGGGCATGTTCACAAGTCATATCATAGATTATGTGCCTGGTCATTTAAGGTCGATGTCTCCCAGCCGGAGCCCAGCTCAACGTGTTTTGTGGCAGCCACCGTGATGCAACCCCTTTCAGGCCACCCGTGTTCGTGCGCCGTGCCTCAGCACCAGCATAAGCTAGACTGGGTCTCGGAACGACAGCCACATCAGCGGCGCCTTCGTGCCCAGATTCATGCGAATGTAGCGGTACGGGTCGCCCAGCAGTGGGCTACACAGCAACTCAGACCGAGCACACCCGACAACGTTCACGGCTCAGCGGCGAGTTGCGCTGCAGCTCGCCGACTCTCCCCTGCCCGAGTGTTAACAGGTGAGCCGTCTGGTATGCCGTTCTTTTTCCCGCCGGTTTTTGAACATGACACTTCCCGGTTTCGCGCCTCCAGACCGGGGGATGCTGACTCCCGGGCCTCAGCCTCCGCGGCACCGATGAAAAGGACATACGTTCCAAGTCAGGAGCCCGATGCCACCTTGGCATCGAGACGGGCTCAAGCTCCAGGCTCCCACTTGTCGAGTTCTCCTGAGGTTACAGGCCCAAGGGTAGAAGCCGCATATCCGACCGAAGCCCGTATGCAACAAAAGGCGCACCTTAAAGCTTTGAAGGCTCAAGGTCTCAAGCCCAAGGCCCGAAAGGTCATCGTGGAGGACCACCACGACGACTGCGGAACAAGTCTAGCTAGCTTGTCGGCCTATTTGCCTGCTGAAGAACCGGTGCACCCCGCGCATTGGGTAATGTACCAACATGCATACAGCCTTCCACCATACTGGCTCCTGGGCTCAACAACTCGCCAAGGTTTGCCCTCTCAACCTGCGTGTTGCTTCTTGGCTGAGAGCTTGAAACATGCGTTGGACACTTTGCAACTTTGGCCGGCTGGTGATTCCGAGTATAATGTTCTGTCAGGTGGCCATGACCAACAGGCAGTGTGGCACGTGCGCAGGCGTATAGGACCCGGTAAGTACTTCAGTATGGTCGCCCCTCTAGATACCGGTAGAGAAGACATAAGTTTAGGTATAAGGTCCTATACCCTTGCATCCCGTCCCTTACTGTGCATTCTGCTTCCGACATGGCATCAGACTCAGCCGAATCCATTGACGCATCTATGTGAAGAGGTCGCAAACCTGCAGCGGCGGCAATCTAGACACTACCTATGTGAACAGCCCTGGGTAAGCTATCCCATGCATTCCCTCGGTTGGTGGCAGTTCCTTCAGAAATCGCATCACTACTCCGCCGAAGTGTCCGACCGCCACACATCCTACACGTTCTGGGCCTCTCATGCATACCTGCTCCGACCGCTTGTGGCACATCCATGGCGTTCGCAGGCCCTACTGGGGCCGCGCGAGTGGAGCAATTCACTGGCAACCAGCGTCATGGACGGCATCACCTTGCTTTGTGCCGCAGAACAACTCACCCAAGTTCAAGTCTACCCATCTGTAGCTGCCGGGCCCGACGCAGAGGGCGGCGACGCTCCTGTGGAGGAACCCGGAGACGAATGGTAGCGCAAGTGCCCAGGATGCCGTGGCCGCCAAAGCAAGCATGACGATCGCCATAATCGTATCCCCGGCCAATGCAAATATCCCGAGGCTGAAAGCTTGACTTGGACGTGCGAAGGCTGCCGTTTTCACAGGCCTCGCGGCCACCCTAGCCACACTATGGGGCCCGACTGCAGGCATGTAATCGCTGAGGAGCGTAAAGGTGCTCCAAGGCGTGGCCGTCACCCTCGACCCCCGTCGCGCAAGGCAGTCGATGATCCTTCCCGAGACCTGCAGGCACAGCTGCCACAAGGGGCTGATCTGGGACAGCAGGAGGAGGAGGCAGCCGCTGAGTCCTCACGCCCACCTGCAGTGAAAGCTTCAAGGCTCAGGCGATCTGCCTTCTGACGCTGACACTGATTTTTACCAGCCATCGGACCCCGAAACGGCGCCTGTACCGCCACACGTTCGAGGGCCTGACCGAGAGCCACGCACTTGCAGAACCTACCGGGAAGCTGGCGCAGGAGGAGAAGTCCCCTCAGACTGGAGCCGTTTTGACATCAGCCGTTCTATGCGAGTATTACGAGTGGGCAATGAGCGTGCAATCCGAACTGAGCTCAGGAAGCTTCATCTTAGGTTTTGGCACGCTTCAAGGCAGTCTCTCGAGCAGATACTCAAAGCAGCAGGTGTGCCACAGCGAATCCTGGGGTATGTGCCGGATATCATCAACACCTGCCAGGAGTGTCGTAAGTGGCAAAGGCCCGGCCCCTCCACGCAGCATACCTTCACCACCAGTTTCAAGTTTAACCAGCAGGTGGAGTTTGATTTGCTCTTTTATCGCACTTTCATTGTGTGCCATTTGATATGCCGTGCAACTCGCTGGCATGCAGGTTGTGCCATCCCAAACAAGGAAGGTGAGGCAATATATGAAAGCATTTGTACGAGCTGGGTCTCAATCCATGGCCCCATGCAGCAGCTCATTGCAGACGGTGAGTCGGGCTTGTGGAGTGAAGCCGTAGCCAGTCGCCTGAAGCGACAGGGCATTGAGCTGAAACTGCGTGCTCCCCAACAACACGCCCGCTTCATAGAACGTCGTGGAGCCATCTTGCGTGCCACTTTGCATGTAATGGAGGAACAGCTTGAGAGAGAGGGCCTGGTGTACACTTTCCCATCACTGCTTGCCGAGGCCCTCTTCGCCGGAAATGCCCTGGTGCATGTCGGGGGAAGCACACCTTACCAAGCAGTGTATGGCCGTCAGCCAGCCATGCTCCCACCGCTTGAAATTCCCGACATGCCTGAAAGTGAACAGATAGGTGAGGCTGGTGATCGCCAGCGCACTTACATTCGTGAAGCTGCACTCCAGGCGATGATTCAAGCAACAAGTTTGGCTCGCTTGAATAGAGCTGCTCGCACTCGCACTTCCCCAGACAGCACGCGTGAGTTTAGTGTTGGGGACCTGGTGGACGTGTTTCGTAAGCCGTCCAGCAAGGACGCATCAGGATGGTCGGGCCCTTACCGGGTGACTGAGTCTGTTCCAGGACAAGTGCAAGTTCAGGCAGCCGGGCACACTCGCACTTACCGCAGTCAAGACGCTCGCCTAACGCTGTTAGTGTTATACAGTGCAAACCAGCCCTCAGCCTGGCCCGAATGCATGCAGACAGTCACCGATGCTCTGTTGGCATTGCTGCCCGGGCAGTCGGTACTGTTTGGCTTTGCAAACTCTCCGACAGGCGGCCTTACCTTGTCCAAGGCCGCTCGCCAAGCTCCACAGGTTCTTCATGCACTGGATTTCCTGTTCAACAACTGCTGGCGGCTACCCGAAACCCTGGGCGCACGTTTGGCTCGTGGAACTAAAAGCCTCAGCACAGTGTCCCATGCCTCACACTCGACCCTGATCTGGTGGCGAGTAAATACCGATCAAGATGTCCAGTTCAGCAGTTTGGAAGGGACTAAGGTTGATTTGGCAGAGCTACTCGGGAATAGCTACTCCTCTAGCCTAGTGGTACAAGCATTGCATTCTGCAGACCAAGAAATCACACTCGCAGATGCCTGCGATGAGGCAGCTGATGTCAACCATGAGCTGGCATCCGAGCCCGCCCTGCCTGGCAGTGATTCCGAACACCCGTCCGTGCACACTGCACAAGGGCCGCTGTCGACCATCACAGAAGGCAGAGAAGAGGAGGAGGCTTCTGCCAGCTTCCTGGCCACATGTACAACTCAACCGCCTGAAGTAGTGGAAGCGCTTCGTGTGATGTTTGCTCTGTCCGAGTCCGAGACTCTGGAAGAAGCCTCTGCAGCTCAGGAGCTGGACTACGGCCCCTACTTTGAGCCCTTTGATGCCTCCACCCTAACTATGCCCCAACCTTATGCGCACTATCATGCAGCCCAAGTAGCCTTGAATGAGCACGAATCTTTTGACTACAGGGACCAAGCTGGAAATAAGTGCGTAGAGTTGTGGTTTTCTAGGGATATGGCTAAGGTTGTAGGGGATGACAGTAGCCTTGAGCCCAACCAAACTTACGTGCTACGCATGTACGCTACAGGCTACCGCCAGGCAGTTATCCAAAGGGAAACAGACCTGTTAACCCCTGAGGACATGCACCGGCACCAGCCACTAGTTGCAGCGGCAGCACTTGAGGAGTTGCAGACATGGAACAAATTTAAATGTTTCAAGCGAGTTCCGCGTAGCACGGCCCACAATGTCATGGATAGTAAGTTCGTCGCTAAGTGGAAGATGATCAAGGATGCTCAAGGCAAGCCTCAAAGGATCGTGCGCATGAGGCTGGCACTTCGGGGTTTCAAAGACATGCGTGAAGGCCTGGAAAACTTCGCTGCGACAGGGTCCAGGCAGTCCCAACGCCTGCTTAGCTCAGAAGTGGCCTGCCATCCCGGCTGGAAACTTGTTGCAGTGGACGTTGCTAAGGCTTTCCTTCAAGGAATGAGCTACCAGGAAATGAGCGAGCTCACCGGAGAAGATGAACACGAAGTACACTTCGATCTGCCTACCCGCGAAGCCGAATACCTCAAGCAGGTGCCAGGTTTCGAAGGGTTTGACCCGCGTAAGGAGACGCTGAGGTGCTTGAAGCCCGGCACCGGGTGTCGTGATGCGCCCCGTGCTTTTGCTTTAAAGCTGGCCCAGTTTACGCGGTCTGAAGCCATCGGTCTTCGGCCTTCCCTCTTCGACTCTGAACTGGAGTTAAAGCATGTCGGCAGTCGTCTCGTGCTCCTTCTTGTGAAACACGTCGATGATTTGAAGATCGCCGGGGAACCGCGAGAAGTTGACGCATTAGTGGCGCATCTTGAATCCGGATTCGGAAAGCTCGCCTATCAAGAAAATTCCTTCACAGTGTGCGGTTTGACACATGTCAGGCACAGCGATGGTAGCATCGAAATGAATCAGGACGCTTATTTAGCAGCTATGCGGCCGATTCAGCACCCAGAGCTGACAGGCCGAGCCAGCAACCTGCCGTGCACGCCCGCAGTGCATGGTTTGTTTCAGAGTCTTCTAGGTGCTGTGGCGTACAGCATGCTTTCGCAAGCATGGGCCGCTGTATTTGTTGTGGCTTTGCAAAGGCACGCAGCTGCACCCACCAACCTTCACGTAAGAAGACTTAACTTGTTGCTAGCTGCTCTTCAGAAACTCAAGGCGGAACTGTACTTTCCCACCATGACATGCGACCGCAAAATCGTTGTGTTCTCCGATGCTTCTTTCAGCAAGGAAAGTGAACAAAAGGGATACGGAATGCGTGGCGCAGTATACTTGCGCATGGGCACTTTCAATGGACAGAAGCGCTGCCATTTCTTGGAGGCTCATTCCCAAAGCCTAAAGCTTGTCACCAGGAGCACGTTCGCAGCTGAGACTCTCGCTGCGGTGGGTGCTGTGGATGCGTTGGCAGCTTTGTTGGTGACTCTTCAAGAGATGGCTTGCGGCACGCTGAGCACTGAAGCTGCCCGTGGGCTCAGAGAGTCAGGTAGTTTCGCTTTTGATTCGGAGCTGTGTATAGATGCCATGAACCTGTACTTCGCTCTGTCAGCCAAGTACCCCAAGTTACCCGCTGAGAAGGCCCTATTCATACACGTAGCATGGTTGCGCGATCTCGCTAGGGTCAAGGTTCCCAGTGTAACATCGTGGGTTGATACTAGGGACATGTTGGCTGACGGATTGACGAAGGGGAAGGTGGATCGTGGGGCATTGCTGGAGGCGATGCGGGGAATCACGAAGTTGATGCACCCCAAAACATCCACCACGTAGGACACAGTTGCAAGCCAGTTAATGTACTTGTACAGCACAGCCAAGCTCGACGAGCACACCCGACTTGTAAGGTACCCTGTATAGCATGGTGTGTCCGTAGCTGAGCAGCTGCCCAAACACGTTATCCCAAGCCGAGTGGTAGAAATGAAGTCTCCAATGGTCTTTTGCTTTCTGCTACTCNCCTGTATAGCATGGTGTGTCCGTAGCTGAGCAGCTGCCCAAACACGTTATCCCAAGCCGAGTGGTAGAAATGAAGTCTCCAATGGTCTTTTGCTTTCTGCTACTCCTTGTCTTCGGACTAAGGGGCCTGGCCCTGTTCTAGGCTGCAGAGAGACATGCGGAAGGCAGTCAACGAAACAAAAACAACCTGATCTGGTAGGCTTTTCGGATGATGTTGAAGGCCGTGTCGGCTGCGAGGGTGTTTGCTCCAGCAGTAGCCATGCAGACCCTTAGCTTGCCCTTTGTTTCCCGGAAGCTAGGGCTTCGGTCCGTCTTGAACTTACCTGGACTTACCTATCCCAATACGCTGTCACCATTGCACGGCTTGTGCAGGAGCATGGGTGTGCAGGGACAACACTTACAACCTTGAGACCACAACCCTAAAGGCCTTGTAAGCCCTACGAAGAGATAAAGCCTCCAATCTGAACCCCAAGTCCCAGGTTCCGCTTCGGCGACACTGAGCCCTGGAAGCTCTGCCCGCCGCCATACCTGCTGAACTTGCCACTTATCCACGAAGCCTTAAACCCTAGTCCCGGATTCCCCAAACACAAGTTCCTAAACCCAAAACCGTGGCCCTGAACTAAACCCGAGCTGCCGCCAGACCCAGACCCGAATGCGCTTTTTCCCATTTCGCGCCACAGCTAAGGGCGACGCTGCTCCAGCTGAGGCTGAACCTCTTCTGGGTTGACACCCCAGGATGCCAGGCGGTGTACGTGCGCGATATCTACCGCATGGAGTTCGAGATCTTCCAGTCTCTCGGCTGGGTGCTCTTCTACTTGGCGGCTGTGATCATCTTCAGCACGCACATGTGCCTGGGCTGGCAGAAAGTCGTCCCCGCGCCGGCCTTGGAGATCCCCAAGAAGTACCACAGCAGAGCCATCCACATGGGCTACGTCTTCACCTTCTTCATCGCTTTGATCTACGCCTCCTTCCCGCTCTACACCCACCTCTTCGCCATGTCCTCCGGATCCTTGAGCCAGGAGCCGGCACAGCCGTGAGGAGAGCCGGTTTTGTCGGGCGGTGCACAAAGGAGAATTGCGCTTAAGACACCCTGTGATGCCGCCTGCGACTCTGTCCGGCAAAACAGGCGTTGCTGTCGTGAAACACAAGCAGTAGCAGTATCTGATGTTTACCGGAAGGTGCAAACCCCCCTAAGCCCAAAGACCCGAAATCCCGACAACCCCAAGACCCCAAGGCTCTCTTATGCCCTTGAGGATCCCTCCAAACCCAAGATTGGAAACAGGAAGCTCGTACGTACCGATTGACCTTTGAAACATAGCTCTTTGCAACGACACGGGTCCTGCAAAGCAGAGGTTATGCACGGCTCAGGTACTAAATCCCGAGACTTAGAGCGGCTAGAAAGTGGATCATATGATCAACACTAGTTAATTCACCAACAAGATTAGCGCAAAGTTAAACACACAGCGTATAACAATGACCAAGACTGTACAAGCAATAGTAACATCGCCTATAGAGGGTTCCAAGAGCCCCTGCTGGTCGGTCGTGGTCACATCCGCTTTACCAGAGGGTCTTCTTCGCTTCCGGCCCTCTTCGATTTTGGCACCGGCTTCCGAGTGATGGTAGGCCCGCAATCAATACATCCGTGAAAAGCCAGTCCATCATTCCCATAAAGCCCTGTACTACGTCTCAGCGGATTCAGAAGCATGCAAAGGACCGAGACAACCTGAATCTAAACTAATCGAGCGATCTGGCAACTACGGCCCAAACTGTGCTGCCTGGGGTTTACAGTGTTCGCTCCAGGGCTGAGGGTGTTAGTTCTAGAAGAATTGGGCATGTGAAATCATTGGATGCCATTGACTCGGATCCCCCTCTCGAAGGCAAGAGGCAGAAATTGCTGGGTGACCTGTAGGGGCCCCTGTGTGCCAGGGCATGATTAACCGGGTGTTGCCTTCGTGGTCTGGGATGCTGGATTCAAGTTGTGGGGATCGATAGTCGTAGTCCGATGGAGGCACTTAGCAAATCCGGCGGGGGGCCATGCGGGGACGGCGGTTGCGAAGAATGCCTTCGCATTTCAGACCCTCGATTCTTTTTTCAAGGTTTCACTCCCGCCGTGTCCGAAAGACCAGGGAGCTTCTTGAACAGCTCTGCGGCGAGACCAAAGCGGAGCTGTCCAGCTGCAGTTTTGGTTCAACAAACCCGGGAGATGCCTGAGGCCGCAGCTGCATTCGACCGTTTAAGGGCTTGCATTTGCGTGTCTAGCTGTTTGGGGTTGTCAGACCAGGGCTCCACTAAGGAGTCCACGCTTGGAGTTTAGAAAGCTCAGCGACTGATTGCTTGTTGTGCGCCCTAAACCTCCAGGTTGAACAGTCCTGACCAAGATGCTACACCCTGTGAATAGGCCGTAGATCCGCCGTGTATTTGGCGGACCCTCATCCTGAGCCTCTTTCAAAGTTGCCTGTCCGAAATCCATCGCTTCGACCGAAAACTTGATGAGTCATTCCTGGGATTTCACCACCGGCCATATCAACAGTCCTCTACAGGGCCCCCAAACGAGCACCCATACAGAGCGAAACGACGGGATTGTAGAGAGTCTTCGCATGCGAGTTAGGTTGGCTATTGATCCCAAACCTTTGACACTGAGGCCCTTAATCCTGAACATCCTAAATCCAAAACCTACACCCTAGATTTTGCACTGATTTCAAAGCTGCCAGGCGATTCTGTTGCGCCCCTCGCTCTCCCGTTCCTCGTTTGCTCAGGAAACATCAACCGACCCTTTTGGGGGCTTAGCAAGTCGGATACCTCTCGAAGATGTAGGGTCCCTTTTGGGGATCCCTACCCGTCTAAGACTCTTGAAAAGTTTCCACCCATACAGCAGCCAATTCGATCCAGCCAGAGACGAAAGGCACAGAGCCTGGGAGTAGGTTTCAGACTTCTGGCAGCTCATGAGTGTGGGTTTCAAGCTACACGGCATTAGGGGAATGTCTCCAAGTATGGTATTCTCACCAATTTGCAAATTGCGAAGCGTCCAGCTCCCAGAATTACATAAAACCCAGCACCTAGCGGACCTAGCCCGTGTAAAGTGTGCTTCGTTTAGCTGTAAGAGCCTCAACAGGGTAAGGTAAGAATAAGAGTGGACTGTGAAACTATTAAATTCAGGAAGCAGGTGCTTGCAATACTCACAAAATATGTCTGGTCCATGGAACTCGTGTGTGAATTGCCTTATGCTAGTCTGATCGCGTCACTGGTACACTGTACCAGCACGGGCAAACCCCAGACCTCAACTCTAAACTTCAGTCCTAACCTTGAAGCCACAACGCTGCCAAGGCCGATGACCTGTAAGCACGACATGAAACCTCAACACCCCGAAGCCCCTGCCCCATCAACCCTGGGCGCTCAATCTACTTTAGGGTTTGTCGCTCGACCTTAGGATCTAGAAAAGTCATCAAGCCACTTAAGCCCAAACCCGAAATCTGAAATTGACACGCTTCGTTCCAGACGGGTGAGTGGGAGAAATGGAGCAAGCATAAGATGGTACATACACAAATATGTATACATGCACACGCATCCATTCTACTGTACACATTTTGTGACTATGTGTGCATATGCACCTCTCTCTCTATATATTTCTTTTATTTGTTTATATTACAAAAGTAAATTATGTACTATTCATATTTATGTTTGTTTACGTGCGTGTATGTACGTATGTCTGTATTTATGTATGCATGGGTATATTCAGTTGTCCTCTTTGAACCCGTCTCTTCGAGGGGTCTCCCATGCTGGGATCCCATTCAATCCCGGCCGGCCGTAGTTGTCGCACGTGCGAACTTCGCCACCCCGCGGAAAAAGGCATTACATGACATGACATTACCTAGCCTACCTACCCGTCACTCTTGCATTCTGCCTCCGTACGGATTTCCGCAGGGTCTCGTCATCTGTTAGCTCAAATCATCGACAGTCTCATATACGGTTACGCCGAGGTCGTGGAATCCCTGGGCCTAGACTTAAATTCAGGCCCAAGGGAGTAGGGGTTTAGGGCCTAAGTCAGGGTTTATCTAAAGGTTGGCTTTGGCCTCTGGAAGGGTTTAGGGCTCAGAGCCTAAGGGGCACCAGTGTCGTGGGCTGTCACGGTAATCCTACATACACACATGTGTTGAGTGTTTCCATGCATGCGTGATGTGCATATGTTATGATGTTTGATTGGCTGACTGTAGGAGCCTGGGTTCATGTATGTGTACATATAAATTCAGGCCCTGTGGCTTAATCTGGATATCCATAGGGTGTTGTCAGATGTTGCTAAAGGTCATCGCTGGTTTTACGGCGAGGTCGTGTAATCCTCCAACCCCTACCCGAGTCTTCGGGGTTAGGGACGATCACTGCAGGGTTGCAGTGCCTAAAGCTTGTGAGGTTAGGCAGGACCAGACGCACAGTACCAGAAGAAACGCACAGCCCAAACTCCTAAATGCAGGAATTCGCTTGGAGCAAAGTTTCAGATTCAGTTTGCCAGGGTCCTGGGACGCTTTTCTTGAAGGTAAAGGTCGGCCATTGCTTGGGTTGAGCCGTGTCGTTCATTCTGCTAACTAAATTGGAAATCATGGGCGCGCATTAATGGGCCTTGTGCTTGAGGCAGGGAGTTCTACCGCGAATCATACGGAAACGAACCAAGCCCCAGATTCGGGCTCAACAGTTGCTTCGTGGATAGTCTGCAACCAGACCTTTCGACGATGGCTCCGCTCTCAGCTACCGCAGTTTGTTTACGTGGGATTGCTGTGTGCAGCACAGGCTCGGAGTCTATAGGGAGACATGACTGGTTTTGGCAATTGGGGTTTCAGAAGGGATCAGTGTATCCACCGTGGGATCATGTTGGTTCGTGTTTGCTTTCAACCAGTGGTCCTGAGCTGAACAGTGTTTCGAAAAGTTAGCCACAAAGCTGGGTTTAGCAGCGCAGCAGTCTGCTTTCCTGGTCTTGAGCCGAGGAACTTGGGTTTAGGATTTAGGTTGCGTGTAGGTCTTTAGGATTGGGTCTCGAGACGGGGCCTCGGATTCCCACACAGGGCTTGGTTGTTGAAAACCGCGGCAGGCGCGGATGAAGTCGCCCTGCGAGCCGCATCTGAAGTTCTGCGAGGTTTTTCGCAGAAATCCTGAAAGTTGAGGGCTGGCGCAGTGAACGAGCAGCACCATGTGAAGCGATTAGGGTTTTGGTGCGGGCTCCGGTTCAGGTTTGGGCCTTTAGTCTCTGTTCATTTACTTTTCCATCCCGGCATGTTAAAAACGATCATCTAGCCCCCAAGCCCCACACTTAGAAGCCTTGATCCCAGTCAGTGCTGGCTGCAATAATGTTTCATGTTCAAGTTTAGGGCAAATCGTAGGATCACTATGTAGGCATTGCGCGTTTAAGCCTGAATCCTTTACACCTCACGTACCCTTCCTGCTGGTTCTGCGATTTTCGGTGGCATCCTTGAAGACTGGTTTGGGTATGTAGGAGTGCTTTCACTTCCCGAACCCTGAAACCTGAGTAAACCTGAAACTGTCATATCGTCGCCCGCTTTCGGTGCTGTGCCTAATCCATCAACTCCGAGGCAATGATGAACGGCTCGGGTCCTCGGCGGAGAGGTTTTGTTGAAGGTCAGGATTCCAAACTGGGCCTTAATAATAATCATAACTCATAACGGGTTGGGGGCGTAAGCTTGCGCTGTCTTCGTCTTCCAAGGCACACCGACTTGTTGCTGACGGTACAGATCGGGCGTACAGGTAACAGGAACTTCAGAACCCAGGTGCCCCTGACTTTGGATGTACATATGACTGTCATATGACTGGACTGACCTTCAAGCGGGAGCCCTGAAGCCTGAAGCTCCAAATCCTGAGTCTTGAACGATGGCTTTGGAGGCTTTTGCAACTGGGGGTCACTGGTCACTTAGGAACGCCATGGCTTAGAGCCTAGGCAGTGTTGCCTCTTGTTCTCTGAATCTCGCCGTGAACCCGGGCAAAGCAAAATCCAAGCCCTAAGTCGAAACCCTAGTAAAGGCTTACCAGACTTATCAACAAGAGCCCAGGTGCACCTGCCCTTGCTTTCACCGGCCTCGCCCCAGCGCCCTCCACTTTGGCAGCTTCTCGTTCTGAATGGGTGCTTGCGCACGTTCAGCTTCGGGTTTTTGGGGCTTCGGGGCTTCTTTTGAGTTTTTGGTGCGATTTAGGGGCTTTAAGTTTAAGGCTTTTGCATTCACATAATAGTTTTCTTGGGTTGCAAGCCTTGCGGTGTAGGGGCGGCCTGTTGGAATTTTTGCTGTCAGCTTTCTTTCCGAAAGCTTGAGGCTTCAGGGTTGCGTGTCACGGTTGAGGTTTTAGTTCTATAGTTCTATTTGCACGTTTACAGCGTAGAGCCCAAAACCGAACTTCAAGGGCTTCAATGGCTAGAATGGGACTTGGTGGACATTATGCTTTAACTAAGCATCAAAAGACGTTACAGGGATGTTATTACGAGTCAGTCAGACGTCTATGCACTGTTGCAGTCTGAGCACCATAAGAGTGGGACATGAAAAAGCCGAAATGCCAAACTGCGTAATCCCCAAAAAAGTTCCAGGCAATGAAGGGGCCTCGCTTTAGACCCTGCGCGGTAGGACCTGGATAATGAGTAATTTCTAAGCAGCTAATGTACACCTCGTCAATTCCCCCCAAACCCTAAACCCTAAACACTTCCTCCAAGTTCCCCCACCGCGGCCCGGTCTCTGAGGCAACCAGGACCCTCTCCGCCGCACCGCAGCTCCAGGATGCCTTGGGGCTGCTAAGTTCTCAACCAGACTCCTAGACTCGAGACCCGCCATCCTCGACTCAATAAAACTTTAAGCCCAAGGAAGGCTCTGCACCCTGGTTAAATCATAAGCGCTAAGCTCTACTACGCCCAGAGCCCGTTTGCAGGGTTCAGGGCTTTCAGGTCCAGGCATCCCGGTTGGGTTTTGGTGGGATGCGTCCACGTACAGGGCTGGATTGTGTTGATGCCGTCCATGTCCAACCCGATTTTAGACCCGATTCGCACGCAGAATAGGGGTTACAATGCGCAGCCTAAGATTAGCCTGAAGCAACGGGGGTTTAGTACCTGGAAGTCTCATTTGTAATAGTCTTTCAGCATACTCAAGCCAGTGGAATCGTTCACAAGCTTCCAGTGAGCCTGCGCCAAAGCCCGTCATTCTCGAATGCTTCTGCTAAAGCATGGTCTTCGGTGATTGAAGGTTATGTCTCTTCTTTTGCAAGAGTCGAGGCACGAGTGATTCAACCCGATCAAAGCTAGACCTGGACCTGCAGCTAGTACGATGGTTTCAAGGTTTGTAGGATGCAGGTTTTGTGGGTCGAGGGTTGAGCAGTCTATACATTTCGGGTGTGCAGAGAGCATAAGGTAAGGCTGTGGACCCTAAATATCAAGGAATATTCATTATGCACCTTGCCTACTTAGTGTGCGACTCGAGGTGGAAGGTTTCGGGTGATACGGTTTTGAACCATTGAGCGGACCTCCGAAACACGCACAACCTAAGCCGCTTTGGTGCAGCGTTGCTGAGAAGGCCGCTTCGGAGGCGACGAATGCGCGCAAGAGCCGAAGCGGAGTGGGCGGCTCGGGTGGGGGATGGTGGCGTGACACAAGGTACAGGTGCTGCTCATTTTTTTTTTTTTTGGGGGGGGGTGCCTGGGATTTTGGTTTGGTAAGTTTACACAGGGCTCCTTAGAAGCGTTGATGAGTGCAGATTTTGGATTATAAGCCCATCCTTAGTAGGGGATGGAAGACATTGTCAGATTGTTGTTGCCTTCCAACCGAAGTTTGAACCAACCTCTCGAAGCCTCAGCAGTGCTTCATGTTTCAACTCGTAGCAAACCCAGGTTGAACTCTAATACCCCCACCCCAAACTCCAAAGGCAATCTCCAAAATAAAGTCCCGGCTGCATGCAGTCTTGCAACCTCTTGCAACAGAGAGGGCGTCCTCTACATGTGGTTCGCTGTGTGCTATACTGAAGGGCAAGTAGGGATCTTCAATTGAGGCACGAACTACACATTCCGTGACCTCTCCACAAGGGTCATAAGGGTGTTTCTGAAAGAATAATTGTGTTTAGGGGCCCTTGTATATGAAACCCATTATTTCTGTTTGGATGAGCGAAGCACTGTGCAACATGCTTCTTGAGGCGATCAGAAACCCTGAGCTGCTCTCACAGCCACACTGACCAACACAGAAAAGCTGATTTGCAGAGCTTCAATGAGAAGTGCTACACTACAGCTATCGAACCCGATATGCTTGCACAGTAGAAGATGTAAGATATACGTCCCGACACCGTCTTCCGGTTGTTGAGGAACCCTACACCCTACTGAACCCCAACTGTAAGCCCTACCTTCCAACCCGAAAACCCAGTCCCTACGCCCTGGCACTTCGAGGCTCCAACTTAACGGAAACGGTTCTTCATGAAACCGAGGTCCTGTCCAACCTAGGCGCTGGCCTCGCGTGGCATCTGTCACGCTTGGTGGTTTCCGAAGCTGCTCTGAAGGGCCCAGGTTTGGGGCGTTCATGCGGGTGCGTGTGTGTGTGTGTGTGTGTGTGTATAATTTAGATGTTTTTATGTATGTATGTATATCTATATATGTATATATGTATATATGTATATATGTAGTTAGATATGTATAAATGTGCATGCGTGTGTGTATATATATATATACATATTTATGTCTGTACATACACATATTTACATACATCCTACATGCATACATTTGAAAGAACAGCCAGGATCGGTGCTGCTTGCGCCGCACGACCTCGCCGCACGGCGCGAGCCGGACAGCCGGCACCTGGGCCGCCCTGAGACGGTCTCTACGAAGTCGTCGTGGGGCTTTAACGGGGGTTTGTCGGGTTCCATGAGGGCCCAGCCTCTCCTCTTGGTACTCCAAGACCTGAACTTTAGGGTGCTCAGAACTGTTGGGTGGCTCTTTGGGCCACTTTTTGCTCTTTCGACCTACTTACAGATGCATTTATTATGAACATGTTTACTGGCTTTCGAATTACAAGCCAGGCTAGTCATACTTCGCACTTTGCAAGTTTGGATTCTCTTTTCCGAGCTAAGGGCTTAGCGAGTTAGGGTTTTGTCGTTTCAAATCTTCATGGAGCTAAGCCGTTTGTTTCAGACTGTGGTTCACGGTGCAGTTTTTGGGACGTGTGGTCTAATTATGGTTTGGGCTGTCAAGTCACTGGTCCTTGTTATGAAATACGGCTTGGAAAAGAACGATTAGTCAACAAGTTGCTATCCTTGTTTAGTAGCTTCAGGTAAGTTCCTTCACACGACAAAGGGTGCACTCAATGTTGAGGGCCGCGTAGGCTTTAGCGTGTAAGGACTTGTTGGCGTCTCATAAGAGGTTCAAGGTTCGGGGTCTAAGTATTTGGTCCAGTAGTAGCCATATGCCAATCCCAACCAGTTAGGGGAGGGGCGATGACTTGGGGGTTAGACATGCGGGGGAATTGGTGGGAGGACCACAGGTGCCAAGAGTTGGAGCTCGAAGAGTTTAAAGGCGTTCAGGATTTAGGATGCTAAGCTGCCAGACTTGACCTTCTTGCCCACATATATCCCAAATTCGCAAGAGACGGATTCAGCCAAACCCGAAACCGCTCGACCCTAAACGTTAAACTTGGACATAGTCAAAAAACCGAAACTAAGTGGCCCTGGCGCCATCTCCGTCAAAAGGAAGATACCAGTAGTCTGTCATCATGCAAGCGTTTCGCGGCCTATGATTAGACATTGCAAGTTGCCAATAGGGGCCTTAAAGATTGGTAATAGTCTGCTGCAGGAGTCCCCAGTATACTCACAGTCTCGTGCCACCCTAGACCCAAGTCTAATCATTCAGCCCTTACTGTAAACCAACGTCAAATCCCTATATCATAGAATCCGTTAGAACCCGTATTATCCCTGTATCGCAGCATCCTTCACAGCATCCTTTCAGGCCGCCATTGACGAGAAGAGGCCGGTTCTCAGTATTTTCCTATTGGGTTCGAACTCTTGCGTCCTATCTTTTTTATGGCTTCCCGATTAAACACTGTTTGACGGCCACCCAGTCTTGTTGGATTGGAGGTCAAGTTCTTGTTAGTGAACCCTTATTACATTTGTCGCATTTTCTTTGTACATGTATTTGACGAACATTTTCAGTGCTCCGCGTCTTAACCCTGACTTACGTCCGCAACTCTAAGCAGCCCATTGCCAAGCCCAGTGCTGGGCTGTGCTTTCATCGGTATCCCTCGGACTTTTCGTTGTCTGAGCCTGTCATAAGAACTCAGTTGCTTCACTTCTGGTGACTGTTAGCCACAGAACCCCGCCATATCCCAGCAAAGACCCTTAAATAACTGATTCAAGACTCTCTGCAGAACGCACCGCAGCTGCTTAGACATCATCCTAGGGCACATTTTCAGAACGCCTGCGAACGCTTGCCGTCAACTCCCCGCCTCCAAGACCCTTACACCTTTCAATGAGAATCCTTCTGCTACTCGAGGAAGCCAAAACCCTGAGATTCAAACGCACTGTCCAGGTTCCCGGTGCTCTCGCGGCGAAACGCGCCGGTCGGCAAGTTCCCGAAGATGCCGGAGCTGGGGCCTCGTGTACACTCGAGGGCCTTCGGAGAGTGATTCAATAGCCATTCGTACATGTAGTCGCTGTAGCCTCCATACAAACCATATCGCCCAAGCTAAGTTCAAATTACTTAAGGCCCTCGATCGTCCTCCTTTAGCGCGATTGCTTCAATTGGGGCCTGCCGTTGAAATTACCCTCATTGGTCGTTCTTGTGCATTAAGGAGACTTTTGTGGCCATTACTATCAATACGAAATGTCAAGATACAGCATCTTCATTGAGCTTCCGAACTAGGGCTCGGGGTTTCAAGGTGTGGGTTGGTGACAAAGTCCCGTCAAAAACTAAACCGACCGGACAGCACCAACAAGCATTGATAGCTATCAGCCGGTATTCATGATCGGATGAGGTCGTTGTCTCCCCAATGCCAAGTCAATCGCAGACCCTGCTTGCCTAAGTTCGGGGGATACGTGAGCACCATGCTTGTTAGAGGCCCCAAACTTTCAAATCGCGTTTCAATCCCTAAACCCTCAAGGGGCTCTAGTGCCCTTTATCCAAGCTAGGCTCCGCGACTCTTTTCCAACAGGGTGTCAAGTAGGTTCGAGGCTGGGTTGAGGGTTCAGGCACAGGTGATTGCCGCTGGAGCGGTGCCGATGGCTGGCAACGGTTGCAAGAAATTTTGGAAGCTCTACCCCAAATCCCGGAACCCTAAACCTGAATTCCCAAAGACCTACTGAAACCTACACTTAGTACGGTAACTTGAATCAAGTTCCTTGGCAAGTGAAGCAGATGCACGTCTAGCGTCAGTGAAGCTCCAAGAAACAACAGACGTTGAGAGGTTTAGGCGAATGATGGGGCACAGAGCGCTGGCGTGTACTTTTCTCGGGCTGAGGGCATGACGTTTGCGTGGTAGAGTTTGGGCTGTGGGGCGCAGAACTTAGCGTGTGTTTTCATGAGCTCCACATTGACTACCCTGAGATGCAGCTGCTGTTGATCTGAAGGCATGAGCGAACAAAATCGTAGCAGTCAGGAAGGAGAAGCACCCCACAGAAATACGCCAACCCTGAACCACCCAAAAGTGGGATCCTTAAGATTCTGGGCATGTCAAACTGTGAATGCAAACCTCTTCATCCCTGCGCGTGCAAGCGAGAAATCCGACGTAGAACCTCCAAGTCCTCAAGCCCAAGCCTCTACTATAGAATCCCCACAGCCACAACCGGGGCCCTTTCTCCTCACCCCAAAAGCCTCAACTAGAACTAGAGCCGCATAGCAGAGGTCAGTTCACCCAGGCGTTGTCTCCGGACAGGCAGGAGGGCAGTGGTCCCCGGAACCCAAATTCCGCCTCTGATCAAGCAATGGTGATAAGGCGGCATCCCCCATCGTGAGGGAGGTTTGACGATGGTTTAAAGTTTAGGGCTTCTTCAGAAAATGCGATGTAACTTGTTTAGGCGTCTTGAAACTTTTAGGGCCGCTCATTTTCGGAATCCGCCTACATACAGATAGATTCGCACAGGAGTTCTGAAGGACAGTTTAAACTATAGCGATGGGTAGGAACTCTGAAGGCAAAGCTGACGAAGGCGTGAGGCGCCTTCACGCTTAAAACCACCATGCCTTGTGGGCTCTACTTTGATGGACTGGTGGAAGCAGGCGGGAGAGCAGCTCCTTGATGGGCTCAAGCTGTGGAGACGTATAGGATGCGGGCGTAACTGCCGCGGACTGCGTGCAGTCTCCAGGTTGCTGACTTCCATCCGGGCGATGAAGGGCAGGCAGTCATGGACATCGGAGCGCCATGGCTACCCCGATCAAGTCTCGCTACATCCCACGCAAGAACCCCATTGCAAGCACCACACTGTTCGGGGCACGACACGTCTAGCCTCGTAAAAGCCGACTAAAACCCGGAGTTATTTCCGTGAAAAGGCGCTGATCGACCTGCTCGACCATGCGAAAAAGGAAGGCTACGCCATCCCAGCCGTGAACTGCTGGGGGACCTGGTGTTCCCTTTTGTTGAGGAGGCGAGTATTGTTGTTCGGTGGGTTCGGGGTGTCCGCGTGGTTGGTTGAGATTTCGGGTTCAGGCTTTTTAGATGGATTTGGGGTTCGGCATTTGGGATTGTCGGCTTGACGGCTTGCATGGGGTTGGCAGCTCGGAATGCCAATCAACTCCAACTGGCAACCCGAAATCCATGACAACCCTCAGCACCAAACGCCAAACCCTAGCAGAGCAAGTACAGCCAGCCTCAAACTCCTCAAGCCCTACATCACGAAGTCTTGGACCTTCGACCCCAAAGTTTCAATCCCACGCTTACTCGTAAGCCGATGAACGCTCTGAGGTGTCTCGTCTTCCGGAATCAACGCATGCATCGAGGTGGGCATCGTACGGGTTTAAGGCTTGTCATCTCAGATTCGGAGATTTCGGAGAGACTTCGGCCCCCTGCTTGCGTGCCCGAGATTCGCAGAGCTTGTTTCGGATGCTGAAGGGATGTAGGGCTAAACTCCCAAACTTGAACGAATGGAAATCCGACTGACTGCGGAAGGGGATTCCTCTAAGCCCGAGTTTATGCCTTGAGCGTCCAGCTTGAAGCTTAGGAATTCATGATGTAGGGCCTAGGGTTTCGGCTTTGGGGTTCAGGGTTTTCGTTGTGGAGCGGGCACAGAGCCTTTGAGCTTCTACTCCTACACTTGTATACACCGCAGCCCCAAAGCCCTTGATAGGGTACTGTCAAGCTCAAGAAGCCTCATGAAGCTTCAAATCCGGCAAGCTGATCACCCTACAGTTTGAGGTCTGCAGGGAAGCAGAAAGCTTCAAGAAAGCACTCGTTAGGAGATCTGGTCAGTCAGATTTCGGCTCACCAGAGTTGCAAGAATGCAGTCTTTGGTAGAGCGGGGTGACTTGAGCGTATTTAAGTCGGTTTCCAATTTAGGGTTTCCGCATATGGCCTTGGAGAGGAGGCTTTGTCTGTCGTGCTTTGGAACTTGAGGTAGGGGAGTTGTGGCAAAGTTGGCGGGTCGAAACTTTCGCCGGATCAGACAGAACTCTCCAACTCCAAACAGGATTGAGTCTTTGAAGTTTGCTCGTGATTTGCTTTCTCTGGCCTATGTAGACATGAGAATATAGGGGTTACTACTCAGTAACATTATAGCACTCTCACAAAGCGCGTAACCTGTTAAGGTCTGTATAACTGTATAACTATACTGTATCACCCCAGAAAGCAGAGCTCTAGTAGTCAGAAGCCTTATGCCTATGACCCGGACTCAGGCCGCAAGGAAGATGGACGTGCAGACCTTAGCACTGAGCACCATCCAGCTCTTGGCCATGATCTTCTCTCATAGTCATAGTGCTTATAACATTATACATATCACAATCTACCCCAAGACCCTATTCTGGTATCGAGGTCTCCCAAACCCATACTACGCGAGCCTCAATATGTCGCAGCATCAAGTTGGCAAAGTCCTTCATTGGCCTTGCAGCCTGACAGCCAATCATCCTCACGCAATTATTGTCGACACCTGCAGGTTATTGACGCTCTACTCGAGCTCCACTCATCGCCGTGGCATATCCCGTAAACTTGGCCCCAGAAATAGCTTGGCTTGGGTGACCAGACCTACGCAGATCTTTCATTGTCATTGAGTTTGCAATAAACGCCTTCCCTAAACCGCACCGCTACAGCAGTCAACCCTCAAAATCAAGCTGCTACCCTGAGGCACTAAGCCCACAAGCTTTAAGTTTCAAACTTAAACATCCCAAAACCTACAGTCTTGACGTTCGTGCATGTGTTGGCTTGGCGAACCCAGGTTTTCATTATCCAAAGCCGCTTCATTCTTGTTTCCCAGGGTTCTTGAATTTCTCGAGATTTGTTGAGAAGTTGCGCTGTTTCGGGTGAAGGTGTCGTACAACTTAGTCTGCACGTCAACGTCCAAGAAGTTTCGCGAGGTTGACTCGGCCACGTACCTTTCGATACCAAGGAAGCTTCTGCTGAGCCACCTTAAGTTTCAGAGTCTCAGTCCAGGGTTCAGGGGTTAAGCTGGCCAAGGTCCTTACTAACAAACCGTCCCACAAGGGTCGATGTGACGATAGATCCTGGTTTGTTGGCATCAGTTTGAGTGGTGCAGCCTTGCTTGACGTGAGCAGTACACTGTACGGTCCGTCCCATCGGGTGCTGGCACGGGCTATTTCGTGTAAGACCACGGGGTATGACCGCCCTCCCGGTGCAATTTCGCATGTGACTCTACTGGTGCTTATACATATACCCTGCTTACACAACCGTGGGACTGGTTGCTTGCACCTCAAGCTTCAGCCTCCATGTGGCTAGATTTGTTTTCTACGGCGGATCCAAACGGGTTTAGACAATTACAAAGAGCATAACTTGCTAAATCTGCTAAATGTAAATCTTCGGCAGTCAGATCCTTACCATGAGGACCCACAAGTAAATGGTACCCTTTGTTTCAAGATGTCGTTTCTTCTGAGGCGCCGATCATGATTCAGTTCTCTTCTGGAGGATCGCAGCCCACGGCCAAGCTTTGAAGAACAAACACAAACTCTGATAACTTAGGTCCACCGTAGAAAGTTGTCTGATACTGTACAAGTTGTCGGGGTTGAGAGCCACAAGGATCAGCTAATGCGAGGGCAGAGTGTGACGGCTGGGACCGCAAACCAGGTAGCGATAGATCCGACGGCTCGTGCTGCTACTGCTGCTGCAGCTGCTGCTACTGCCGTTGCAGTCATTTCTTCTACACTGGAAGTTTAGGTCCCACGGGTTGCTGTCTCTGTGGTTTTGTCACTGCTTGTTGTTTGACCCGTTGCATTCGCTTCACGGATGTCCTGGTCCCAATCCTAGTTCTTATCACCGATAACTTACTGCTGTGGCCAGCAGCTCGCAGCCTGCCCGGCCGCATCAAGTAGAGCTTTGGAGTAGAGCTTTTGTGTTTGTGGCTGTCATGACTTTTAGATTTGGCCGAGGTTCTACGCTGGCAAAGGATTGGACAACAAGGACCTGCGCTGCATCCCAAATTCTCACCGGCAGATTCAGTAGATCACTTGATTTGTGTTTGTCTGCAGACCTCAGAAGTGTCGAGACTTTCTAGCATCTGCTGATTTCAATTCTCTTGATCTTGGAGATCTTGAGATGTTGAGGTTCCCGAAACCAACACGGTGGTTGCCGAGTCGTCTACGTTGGGAATCTCGTACTGGTGCGATCCTTCTGACAAGAACTGTACAGAGGTTCCCGTGATAGGCTAGAAGCATTACACTCAAAGCCCAAGGCTTACCCGATTGACTCTTCAGGAGTTCCATGCCGCCATTGCAGGAGCCGTTTCCGGTGCGTGGCTTGCCTCGAAACTCCTCTGTAAGCAGAAATCCAAGAACCTCGAACCCCATAATCCCGACTATACGCGCCCTAACAAGTTCTAGAACCTTAAACCCTAGGGCCGGGTTGCGGCATAGAGTGTAGGGTTATACGGACCTAGAATAAAGGCTAAGGTCGCAGTATTCAGCGCGCTGGTTGTTAAGCATTGAGGGAGGAGCCAAGGATATGAGTAACTCGGAGGCTCCCGGGCTTGAGCCACAGCCAAAAAAAGGTTGTCCAGGGGATTACGGGGCTTGTAAGACTGTTCAGATGTTTAGGCCATGGGCTTTAGGTGAGGTCCCTGCCCGGCACCCAGATTTCGGGGTTTGAGAGTTTCTAGAGTTTCTGTGTAATGCAGATTTCGCGCTTTTGTTTCATGGATCTGAGTTCTACGAAAAGCAAGCCAACAGGGCAAGGGAGCCGGTGTTGTCCCACTTCGGGCCGGTGCTGGATCTTGTTCTGAAGTTGGAAACGCATTGCTTTTTACGGTACATCCCGATTGCTTAGCAAAAATCCCAGAAAGGCCTGCCGGGAACGATCCTGTGCGTTTGGTTTGCAGTGGAAATGCCGCATGGCAAACCTCCCACGTAGAAACTAACACAAGAATCAACAACCTTGAATCCAATATCTTGCTCGACCGATACAACAAACAAAACTTGCACCGCAATCGCCATGACCCCCTTCTGAACCTACTTTTCGAATCCTTCGCCTTCGGAGCAAGCCCACGACCCTGCAGCTGTAAACCTTAACATACCCATCAAGACCTATCCCCTGACTTGCTCCATAACCTGAAACCTGAACCAAAAACCCTGCATTTCAACCCCCCCAATCATTGCCCAAACCTAGATCCGAAATCCCTCAGCCGTCATTCCTGAATGTTCAACCGGGAACATCATGAACCTCGGAGTCCTTGAAAAGAACGGTGCCCGAGGTATCACGTCCGTGCCGTCGCCGAACAGTATGGCGTTCCCGTGATCCTCCACACAGCCTTCGGGCGCTGTTTTGGTAAAACTGAGGTTGAGGTAGAGGGTTTATGGCTTCAGGTCTCGGAGATTCGATTTGGGGTTTGAAGTTTGCCTGGTAGCGGATCGTTTCACCTTGCACACAGCATGTGGCAGCAGAGGCAACGTCGACGGATGTCCAAAGGTTTCTGCCGTTGCAAAGTTCCCTGGGTGTTTGTGCCGTAAGCTTTAAGTTTTGGGGTGCTAGGCTAGGGTTTAAGGCTTGAACAAGGGACTTGTGCATTGGTTCTTCTAGACTATACTCATGAACCCTGAAAACACCTCAGCTACACTAATAGAGCCCTTCAGTCCGGAAGCCAGCTAGCTCTAAGCCCCAAACCAAGCTCAAACTCCCCAAAGTATCGGAGACTGCGAAGTAGACACGTCGAAGATAAGAAAGTTCGTTGCCGTTAGGGTTTCAGGGTCCCTGCAAGCTGAAAACTCTTGAGTTCAGCAACACATCCTGCAATCACAGGAAGGATCCTTCGATAATTCAATGGATACGGCTCATTTTGAGGGGACATCAGGATCTGGACGACATCTACCTAAATCCGTGGGTCCGGCGGTTTTGCTTGTTCTCAGTCTGGTACCGAGCAACCAAACCCCAGAACCTTAAATCCCAAAGAGTCCCAACATCCAAGGACCATTGCGCCAAGAACCTCCTCCCTTGGTTTGATGGGCTTATCGAAGCCGATGTCCCTCCGGCTGCCTTGAGCTTTTTCAGTGGCGTTCCTTTTTAGTGAACTTGGTGAGTTGATGGAGTTGTTTTCGCATTTGGCGATTTGGGTTCTCGGGACTGTAGGTTATGTCGTGTTTCGAGTTCACGTTGGGAGGTTTCGCGGTGAGGTGTGGAGTGTTTCTCCACGTTTCGTATGCCCTGGCCTCAAAAGTGGACACCACAAACTCGAAACCCTCACCCGTCCAAAACAAGACACGCAATCCAACAAGCTACCCACCGCAAGCTAAAAGCAACATCAGATTTAGTTACCTTACATGCATACCGCATACCCCACACACAACCACAGAGACGCCCAAACACGGCAGGAGCGGTACTTTGAGCTCCACGGTGAGCCTCTCTTCTCCTCGCACATGCTGGACCTTTCCGAGGAGCCTGGGGTATGTTTGGGGTAATACAAAGGTGTCAAAAGTTGGTGACGATACTACTTTACAAGTCCATCTTTAACTTTGCGAGTACCGGCCGGTAGTATACAATTACCACAAAACTCTTGTCTCATTTCTGCAGCCCCTATATCAGGGGCTCTCCGGGTTTACGGCTCAAGCGCATAGGGAGTTCAAGGGATTAGGGGTTCCGGGGTTGGGGCATTTAGGGTGAAAGCATGAGCGCCTTCCGAAATCAAGCGTCCCCCCCTTTTCTTTTTGGGCGTATTTTCCGATTGAGGAGCCTGTTATGTAACTAAAAAATTACCGCTTAAGGGCTACTACTGGTTTAGGTGTTAATGATAATGTTTAGGATGCAGCAGTATCCGTAGAGCATTACCTCGGCATCCCCACCCCTGGATGCCTCGAAGAGTCAGGTACACATGCTTTCATAATTCCTGTGTGCTGACCCGGACCGTGAACTCGTGAGCGAAGAAGCTCCAACAGCAAGCCAAAAGCCTCAATCTGGACAGCGAATCTGTTAAGCTCGTACATGACGATCTCGGGTTGCTGCCAGAGCGCACTTGTTAACACATGCAGTAATGGTCTTGTCACTTGTTCTACTCGCAATCGTTTTGCAAAATGGCACCTGCTCATGCACACAGAGATCAACACCCCCTAAACCACATTCCGGAGCCCACGCGCTCAATGCTCATCCCCGAGCCAGCCCAAGGTCCCGAATCTCAGCACCTGAACCCTCTGTCAGAGTTCAACCCCAAGCGCTGAACTCAAGGCCCGAAACTCGTAGATCCCTCAGCCCCTAGACCCCACACGCAAACCCTAAGCCCCTGATGCGCTGGAGGAGCCCCTCGAGGAGAATATTGAGATTTGCGCCTGGGCCCCAGCCAACGCAACGGTTTAAGTCTGTTGGGGTTCAGCGGTTTCGGGGTGTATATGGTGCATGTGTGTGTATATATATATGTGTATATATATATATGTATATATGTATATATGTATATATGTATATATGTGTATATGTGTGTATGTGTGTATGTATGTATGTATGTATGTATGTATGTATGTATATATGTATATATGTATATATGTATATATGTATATATGTATATATGTATATATGTATATATGTATATATGTGTATATGTATATATGTGTATATGTATATATGTATATATGTATATATGTATATATGTATATACATATATGTGTACGTGTATGTGTGTGTATATATATAGAGTGCTTTGTTGTCGTTACGACGACGACGACTACTACAGCTACTCTAACGATAATGGTCATTTACTTTGTTACGTAGTATATGATAAGCATGATTCTCGTTTTCTGTTTGATTGATGTGCTTAGGATTGGTGCTACCAAATTTTGTACTTGCCGCTGTCATAGTTTATGCTTGAGCACTCTTAGTGTTGCCACTGTTGTTTCTGTTGCCCCAGGTGTATTTGTTCTCCTCATTTTGTCTTTCTTCCACTCCGGTGTTTCTCGACTCTATACTGTGTCTACAGCACAGAGATCCAGCACTTGCGCACGCATGGAAATGTTGAAGAAGTAAGTTATCACAGTATGCTATCCGACCAGAAGACTTGCGTAAATCGTGGTTGCATATAACTCAAAGGGGGGGATGGTGGAGGGGGGTCAGGGGTCTGGGGGTCTGGAGTCCTGGGCTTTGGGCCATGGGTTTGCAGTATCGCTAGGAGCTCAAGCCCCGAAGTAGTCCGGATGTAGCAACTTGCAACCAGTGCTTCCAGCAGGTTTAGCCAAGTGAATTGGTTAACAAAGGCTTGGCATTTTCGGAGCCTCGTCAAGATCTCCGTAATGCCAGCACCAGTATGATCATTTGCGGCCTGATCATCAAGACCTTCAACAGCAACCAACATTCACACACTTGTACTACTCTTGGGACCTCATTGCCGCAACATGAAGTCGGTTGAAATCTTGGCAGAAACAGAAACTAAAGCGATCCCCAAAAGCCAGGAACCCGAGAACTCTGGAGCGTCACCCCACGGCATGAACCGTGAGAGCAACGATTTCATGAGGGACCTTTGTTGCTTCAGGGATATTGAGCTCCTCACAGGTGAAGTACATGGAGAGGATGGCCAAGATTAACTGCGGACTCGAGATGGAGTTGGGGACCCCCTTGGCATCGAATGGCGGTTGGGATTAGCTGGGATTTTGGGTTCCGGGCTTAGGATTTCGGGCTTGGTGTTTAGAGCCTGCGGTTGAGGGGCTCCGAGGGCTTCCGGCCATAACCATGAAGCTTGGAGGGTCCCGAATTCAGAGTGTAACGTAGAGTCTGCTTTTGAAAACTGCTCTGAGGCTTAAGCAGTGGAGAGCTTGGGATGTTTGGGCTGCTTCTCTCCGGGCTGTTCGGGGAAGTTGGCCACTTTTGTGTTTGGTTTTTTTGCAGTTCATGGATGAGGGTTTTACGTCGCCTGGCTTCGGGTGCCGAGGGCGAGGAAGTGTTGGTCACTCCGAGTTCACATGTCAAGTGTCGTGTCTGGGCCGACTCACAAGGAGTCTGAGTGCATATACAACCACAGGGACAGATGTTTGTTGCGCAACAGAAGTACGGTGATTAGTGACAATATAGGGGATGAGCAGATAGTAGGTACACTCGCACCGCGGTATCTATCTGTGCCAATGGACTTCCGTGGAAGGGGCTCCATTGCCCCGGATTTTGTGAGGGTCTGCCTTCAACGCAGGATCACAGGTGGTGAGGAGGATGGCGTGAACAACGAGGAGCCGTGATGTTTTAAGGGTTTGAACACGAGAACCATGGGGTTGTAGTTGGTCGCAGAGCTGCAAAGATCTTAGAAGTATCAGCTCCAGAAAGACGGCACCCTGGTGTAGACCGGATCCTAAACACGTGGGACCTGTAAATAAGGTACAGCCAACCCTCCCCCAAAAATCCCAGTTGGGGTGGCTTCTACGCCTGTTCTTTGAAGGCTGGGGCTTGAGCTTCAAGGCAAACGATAGCAAAACAACCTCAACTCCGAAGGTTTGTGCATTGAACCTATCAAAGCTCACCCTAATGCTAAACCATAAAGCCCTCTAAACGTCAAACTTCTAAACCCCGAGACCCACACAGCGGGAGGTCTGGAGAGTCGTCTTTCGGATTTCAGAGCCCAAGCCGTAGCATTCTGGTTTTTCTAGAGCTCCAGCCTCAGGTGTCGAGCCTCGGGCGAAACTGGACCTCGAGCGTGCCAGCCGTTAGTAACTCTTGTGTTTGGGGGGTCCTTAGGTGTTGGATCCTGGGTTTGGGTCTTGGATTTGGCGGCTTGGATCTTGGGTTCGTTTTGTGTGCAGGATGTAGGGCTAAGTTAAGCAAAACCCTGCACCCTTACCGTCGTACAGACTTAAGACCTTAATCCAAAATACCTAATCCCCAACTGTCTACGACCCTAAACCATGGAGATGTGAAGTCCTCGAACGCACGGAGCCTGGCCAAGAGAACGAATGAGGACCATTAACACAAAACGAAACACATTCTACAACAGAAGGAGAGGGGTAGACATGTGTCACATACATGTTTACATGTGTAGATGCATCAACAAACACATAAGCAGTTATAAATACATACACATGTATGTATCCACGTTTAATTAATTTAGGTAGTGTTTACATGCAGCTTGAGCTTCTTCGGACAGACAGGGTAATATTTATTTGTTGATAATATAACTGCTGAGAGCAACTCTGCAGGATGCCAACCCAGAGGATCTCTACTCCAAGCCCGAGGCCGTTTCGGGGGCTTGCGGAGGGCCTTCGGGCCTCAAGAATTTTTGCAGAGTGAGGTTTACAACAGCCCTAGCCCTGGAGCCCAAGCCCTGAACCCTTAAACCCCAAACGAGGGTTTCTTTGGGATTTGGCGCTTGAACGACTGAAGCCTGAAGCCGAAACTTGCCAAACTCTTACGCCCCAGATCCCTCAGACTTGGGGTGGGTTTCAACGTTCATCTTCAGTGCCCCGGCGGCGAGTGTAATCTTGAGTACGTACCCGACTTACAGCCCTCGCCTGATACTTCAAAGTAGGCCAAACTTTAAGGCGTACATGGCACGTTGGATCCCGAACATTCAATTCTTTGACAAACTAAAATCTAGAGCCATACCCTGACTGCAAACCCAAAAGCCCCATGGCCCTAATCGCTAGACTCGACCCTAAAGCCCTTAGGCCTCAAGCTGAAGCCCTAAACTCACAAACTCAAGCCCGGAACCACCTGTAAAACCTCTAAAGCTCTAAGGCCCTGTAGACCTCAAGCGCCAAACCTCCAAACCGCCCCTGAGCTGTGAGGAGATTTGGCAGGTGTATGAGGCTTTGGCGAAGGCATGGCCGCGTGCTGGGGAGTTCGCATCCGGTTCTCCTCAAGGTTAGCGTTTTGAGGCGTGGGGCTGTATAGGGTTAAGATGTGGGGAATAGGGCGCTTCAGTTCCACGTCAGTGGGGCTAGCTGTTTGATCCTGCCGGGGTGTGTTAAACTATCCCGATGTTTACAGTTTACAGTGAATGTTGCCATTGCTGCATTGCTCATTAAGCGCTAATGGCCGCCAACATCTCAATCCTTAAATAAAGAACTCCCTAAACCTCAAGATTCAAGCAAGCAAGCGAAGGGCGTAATGCAGAGCCTCAGGAAGAGGACCACGGCTGGTTGCAAAGTCTCGATTTGCTCGAAGCCCACCGAAAGCACAAGCCAAACCCAGAACCCTAAAGCCCGAAGAACCTGAAGAAAAAACTCCACCACACAGGCACGCGACATTTTCAACCGCCTGATGGTCTCTTCCTCCGTTCACCCCCCTCAGCAAAGGGATGACCGCTAACACCTTTAATCATAGCAACGAGACGGCCGCAATTGCCTCTAACACCTGTAACAGTAGCAACCAGATGACCGCAAGTATTTGTTTTCTAGATTGAGAGGGGTTATGGTTGTGCTTGATGTTCCGGCGATCGTTTTTTGTATTGACGGTATGAAGTTCGCGAAACGCCAGAGTAGGAGCCCAGGAGGTTGAGGTTGCTGCTTCACACATATTCCTTTTGCGGTACTCTCGTATTCATTTTAGAAGTCGGGGTCCGTTTTATGAGGGTGAGGTCCGGTGAGGTGCACTTCTGGTGAGCCAGGAATGGACGACTTGCATGTAGCTGTATAGCACCATGGTCCCCCAGAGACCCTTTTTAGTTCGACCAGAGCAGATTCCAAATGGCTTCTTTACCATCGCGGCCGCCTTCGGCAACGTCCACGGCGCTCTGTCTGAAAGACCTATAAGCCCCAAGTCCTAAACCCAAGAATGCTTTTGGAGATTGGGTGTGGTGACTTTGGGACTATAAGACTTTCCCAGATCGCCAACGATTGCATTTTCGAATTCATTGATTTTATCTGAAAGTTGAACCTTTTGTTTCCGTGGGTATTGGGAAGTACAGCTGTCTAAGGTTGGGATGCCCAAGTCGTCACGTCTCCACTAACTGCAGTAGCCCAGTTTCGGATCCTGTTGGCCCCGCTGAAGCGGCCACAGGGGTCCTACTTGCTCTGTCATGGCGAGATCGCCACGCGAAGGAACAAGCCTTGGTCCAGGGTGTCTTCGGGATTGTCGCAAAAAGCGAGTACGCGAACGTAGACGTGGACCCCTGACATCGCAAATTCACAGGAAGACATGGAGAGGAGACTTCGATTGAACGACCAGGGAGGGAAATGTAAACTGGTCTACGTGTTAGGAGGGTTTGCAGCTTACGTCCCAAGCCTATCGTTGAGAGAAGGGAGGTGCAGCGGCACCTCAGCAACAACAAGGAACGTCGAGATCCCGAAGTCCCAAAGCCTCAACTCTTGAGGTCTCCATCCCGAAACCCTGAACCCAGGAGCCCGGAACTCTGAGTTTGGCATCCGAAAGGGTTGGTGGGTTTGCACAGGCGTGTCTCGTGAGAAAGCTGTGGGGATTCAGAAGATCTTGGAGTCGCCCACGGCTCACGGTTTCCCACAGCTTTTTCACAGAAATCCTTTACGATTACCAAGGAGTTCGTGCCATCGGCAGGTCGCCCAAACCAATTAAATGGTTGGGCGCCTAGTCCAAAAACTTAAGCCTGCTGGAGCTTTACGATGAGAGAAACCATTTCAGTACATCCTAAACATGAAAAGCCTGCTGCATTACGTATGTGTAGCTGCTTGGGACCCTTTGGGTTGAGGTGTGTACCAGCCCGGCAACGTGGTGCTCAAGCCGAAGATTTTGGATGCTGCGCAGAAGTGACCCAGAGACACTCTCTTATGGTCGTCGCCCTGAGGACTTCGGTTTTGGGGGGCCGTTGATTTACGAGACGATTAGAGTTTAGGAGTTCGGGTTTCCGCTTGATTTGAGGGGCCAGGATCTTTAGGTCTTGTGCTGTGGGACTTAAGGTATTGGGCTCGTCTTACTAGCAGTGGGAGTGACGACGAGTTGTGCTTTCAGGGCAAGAGTGTCCCAAACTTGAGCTTGTTTTCAGTAGGTGAGTCGGCAACATTTCGCCTTTTATGTATGCAGCGTCTGGCTACACTGTAACTAAAGCTTCTCAGGTCAGGGAACCCAGGCAACTAGGTTGTTGCGGGCACAGAGCTGGGTTGAGGTCAGAGCAGATCAGATGCGGATTTCTCGCGTCCTACATCGTAGATCTATGCTTTACACCCCAATTTGTCCCTACCCTAAACCCGAAAGCCTCACCCTGAACCCCAAACCCGAAACCCTAACCAACAGGTACATCGCCGAGAAGATCGGAGCCGAGGTGCTGAAGTTTGACGTTGGGGTGAGTCGACGGCCCTCAACTCGGACTCGAACCCCTACATGACTTACTCCTCCTGTTGGAACTTCGGGGTTTCGTCTTTGTCGGGTGTTTCGAGTGCTTCGGGCGTCTGCTCATCCTGTAAAGCCAAAATCACGAAAAGGCACCCGTAGGCCGGGAACCCTAAACTCTACACTACGCCTACACCCAAGCATCCTTAGACTCTGAATCCTGACATCGTGCACCCCCAAGCTTTACGGATTATCCACATCATGTGTAGGCCACTATATCAACCCTGAGCCCCGAAACCCATGCCCTCGCATTTCAGTGGTTGCGACAGGCCGATAAATCATGAGTACGAGACTAAGAAATTACAAGAGCTGTACGATGTGACCAAACCCAAGAAAACATTGATACTTCCAGCAGCTGAAGAAACAGCAAAAGTACGCAAGCCTCTGGCTCTTGCTTATTGGACCGAATCTCAAACAGTGATCCCAAGAGCTACGTAAATCTTCAGAACCGACGTGACTAGACCAAGGATTCGAAAATCCGTTAGACAGAAAGTTTTGCTTTTTCTGCAGTTGTAGTTGTAGCAGGGGTTCCTCAGCGTGGACCATGAATGAAGGATAACCCAGCCCAGGGATATCGGAGTTTCTGATTTATGGGAAGGTTGAGAAAACTAAAGCTTGAACCCCTCAATAGTGATGCTTGGCGACATTTCATGAGAAGTGAACCCTGAAAACATAAGCATTTTACCCTGAATCGGAACAATCCGAAACCCTGATCCCCAAACCCTGAAGCCTACTTCCCCAAATTTGTTTGTTTCAGGACGGCCGTCCAACTTAGCTCTAAGAGCCAGCCAAAGCCTGTACAACATGCCACTAAGCCCCTATCACTCCATAGAGCTGCTTGGGAAGACGAGCAGGAGGGAACCAAGCCGGTCAGCTTCGTCTTCCACGGTGGCTCTGGCTCAGACATTGCGGACATCCGCGAGGTCTTGACATGACTTCTCCTTTTGGGTCCCATCTCGATTGAGGGCCTTTAAAAGTTTTATGGGGGGTAGGGGGTGTTGAGGAATCCAAAGCAAGTTGCCATCACAGGGGCTTGGGAGTTTTTTTGATACTGTCTCACCGTGGTATAGAGGGTTTCATCCACTTGGGGTTTATATAGGGCTTTAGGTTTAGGTTTTGTGCAAAGTAGGACTCATGTCAGGTGTGGGAAAATTGCGTTTTGGGTTTAAGGCTCTGGGTTTGAATCATGTTTGAGTGTTTAAGGCTTCGGCAAATTAGTGCTTGTTCCGTGGGTTGTACGGAATTTCGGGTTTTAAGCTTGAGTTTGGGGTTAGGGTTGAGGGTTTCAAGCAAGACCGATAAGAGGTTTCAGGCTGTGGGCCCTCAAAAGCTGCCACCAACGGACAGGCCGTGGACTATGGCGTGATCAAGATGAACATCGACACTGACACGTCCATCCCTCTGCGGGCTTTTCGGGCAGTGCAGTGTAGTCGGAAGATTCTGAGCAAGCGAACTTTTGCCTCGGGAGACTCAGTACAGGTGCAGTTCTACAAGACCAGGTGTTCAAACTTTTCTTGAGGGTTCGTACGAGCCTGCAATCTGAAAATTTCAACTTTCATCTCCTTGGTTCTTGGAGAAGCCCTCAGTTCCAAACAGTCTCTCGGTTTCAAGTTTGCAGCTCCAAAGCCAGCTTTGTGGAGCCCAGGCTGGCAGAGGCTGCACACCCACCAAAACCCCCAACCCGAAGCTTTGTCAACAGCAATGCAAGCCCTGATATCCTAAATATTTAAATGCTGTCAGAAGTTTTAAGCAAGGCGCCCACTTTGCAAATTCGGTTTGCTGCTATGCATTCGAACCCTCCGAAAAGCAGGTTGTGCTGGTTCAAGGTGCCCTGCCTCCTGGTAAGCTCTGACTGGCCTTCCGGGCTTTGGCTGTTTATGGTTTGGGTGTTTGACGTGCGGCCCGAAATCCGCCCCCAACTCCGAAAGCTTTCGACCTGAGCTCTGGCCCCAAGCCCCAAACCCCAACTGCCGACGCAACCCTGCAAGCCCGTAGCTGTAAACTAAGGCAGTGGGCCTACTGGAGTGGCATCAAGGACTTCGAGGCCACGCGCTGAAGTCTTTAGACGGTTGACTCTCTTCCACAGAGTCTCAGTACGCAATTATCTGCGGAAAGCTTATAGAAAGTTACACCCGTTAGATCCCGAAATGATTCGGGACTGCGATGGATTTCGAAGTTTCGCAATATAAGGCCTCAGAAAGCTCTGCACCTCAGACCCTGAATCGGGACGACGTTGCTTTGGTCTGTCCAAACCAAGCTGGCTTGCTGTGACTAGCCTCAACCACCGCCGGGAAAGCGATCCGGCTTTTGATCTATCTGCACCCCTACAATCCTGAACAGCAGAGCCCAAGACCTGAACGGGGAACGTGCCATTATCTCCAAGAGTCCCAAATCCAACCCACGTGTCAGGCAAAGTATCACGACTACCTCCAGGGCCAGATTGGGAACCCGGATGGTGCAGCACTCGGTGTAAGCGAAAAGGGGGGGGAGAGACTGATGGGGTGCTCTGACGTCTCACAACAAAACGGCTGCCGGAAACGCTGCGAGATTTGTTAATACCACGGTCCTACGGATGTTGAAGCCTTAAATGCCAAACTCCATAGACCCCAAACCTAAACTAGACCCTAAAGACCAACATATACCAAAGCTCAACATCCAAGCCCGGAAGACTTTCGAAGCTCCCAGAGACCCAGAGCCCGAAGGCTCTGAGAAGCCCAACAAGAAGTACTACGACCCCAGGGCCTGCATGAGGTCGGCAGAGGACCAGGGACCAAGGAATCTCCTTTCACGTGGCGTCAGGGTGTTCTTGGTGTTTCAGGGTTTGGGGATTCGGATGTAGTGGGATTTTGGGTTTCGGGGTTGAGATGTTCGAGACAGCGTTGTTACACGGCCGATTTGGGGTTCAGATTCGCTCGGTGTAGAGGCCTTGAGGATTCCCGGTCCCGGCCTTCAGGTCAAGGATTCTGGGTTTAGGGCCTTGAGGGTTTGGGGCTGGTGTTTCAGCTTCGCGTGCGGAGGGCTTCGGGCTTAGTGCAGTGCAAAGTTTACCTTAAGCACTGTGAGCTTGGGTTCAGAGTGCAGGCTTGTTGGTTAGGGTTACATGCGGCTTGGTTTTTTTTTATCGTGTAGTCTTGTCTCGCAGGATTCTTTGCATCACCGCACCGCAATGGCACACTTTCCGAATCCACGCTGCCGGAGCCTGTCGTAGCATGGTGGACCTAACTTGCGAACACTATGTGTTTGTTGATTCGTATGTATGGTATGTGGTGGCGTGCCATGGCATTGCATGGTGGTGTGCAACCTGCATTTATGCAGGTATGTACGCATTTTTTATGTATTAGGCTTCAACATTTGTATTCATTTGTGTGTGCGTGCATCCTCCATCCTGGATGGAGAAGGATGGAAGGACGGATGGATGCAACATGTACAATGTGCATAACTGCAAGTGTCTGTTTATTTCCATATATGCATCTGCTGCTGTTGTTTGCTCTCTCGTTCTCTCGCTCTCGCTTCCAGTCCCTCGTGTTCCTCTGAGGATACGGCTCATCTTGAGATTCTGCTTCCCTTCGCTTCTGGCTGCTAGACTCCAACTGCTCGTCTGTGTTTCCGCAGGCAAGCCTTGTTGAAGCTAGGCTCCGACATCATCCAATCCCGCTCCATTCCAAAACACAAGAATAAGGAGTCTTGACTACTTCAAACACGCAAATCCTTGTCTATGCTAACGACTCGACACCCTCGGCCGAACCCACGTGTGCTGCAAAAGGAGTCTACTGTGGAGCGCATGGAGCAATGCTTCAAGGAGAGTTCCCCGCTGCGGTGCTGGGGGCCGTAGTTGATCATGAGATTTCGGGCGAGTTATGACTTCTTACCGGGATCTCGCAATTGCGCATGCAGTCAACGACTCTGGCTCCGAAGGATTTCAGCAGGAGGTGCTGAAGCTGCAAGCGTTCAATATTCTATACCAGATCGGCGCGAAGCTTTCCGTTGTTGTCGGCCCTGTTTGAGGTTTTGTGCCAGTGAGGACAACGACGATATTCTCCATCTCTACCTTTAATCCACGTACCTGCGACCTCCGATCCCCCAAAATCACTGAAACAGTAAACAATCCATCTCAGTCGGGCCCAAAAACCTTCGTCGGAGTGCTTGGACCTTTTTTGGTCCAGCACGATCGTCATGATCCTTCTAAACGATTCACCTGAAAACCTAGGGTAGAAAACGAAATGCAGATTCCTAAGCCCTTACTTAGACCAAGCCCTACACCTAAACTCTCAACCCTAAACACATCCGACACTTCTACGACAGGACCTGCGGTGCACAAACGTCCTGGGCCTGGGCGCTCCCGCTCGTGACTGAGCGATGCGGTTTTAGGACCTTGAAAAAATTGGGGTTAAGGTGGCCTTTTGCTCCTTGGGAGTTATGGGATGTACAGGTAGCATCTGTTGACCTTTGGAAAGTCCTCTTTGGGGTTTGGGGTTGTGGGGCCCAGTTGTGGGGTCTTGGGCGTAGCATGTGGGGCGAGTCCTCGAAGCCCCCCAGTCCAGGGATTGGGTGCGGCGTAGCTCTTGCCGAATTTATAGAAGGCTCTATGGATTTTGGATTATTGCGGAAGGGTTCTGAGGATCTCACCGGTAAGTTAAAGCGGATGTTCGTACTCATGCGCTTCGTATTCCCTCTTCTTGCGAAGTCTCGACCCAGATCCTTCAGGCAGGCCTCTCGGAATGTCATGGAGGGTTAGAGGCGAAGAGTTCCTATGGCTATGCAAGGTTTCACTTGTTGTAGTGCCTGCATTCAGAAGGGTTCTGGAATTACGCTGTGTCGGAAAAAATCCTCGTGGAAACACATTGGCTGACATCTCGTTCGAAACCCTGCATGGGGCTTTCGGAGATATCAGATCCTCTTGCACAACTTCAACGTTGGATCCGAATACAAGGCCGCATGAACAAAGACCACCAAGAAAGCCAGCCCCGCTGACTCTCCGCCGACAGGAAGCACGCACCTCAAGCTCACATCCCTTCAGTCTCTTCTCGGATTTCGTGCATATATCCATCACAACAGAACGCGCACCTTGAGCTCGAGAGGCCTGACAGATTGGTGTCAATGAGAAGGCAAGGCATTCCGACGGAGAACAGGCCACAACAATGAGCACTAAATCCCAAACCCGCATCCAGGAACCCATACCGGGTCCGCGGGCATCCACACCACCAAGCCATACTAAGCGTTTCTACTTAGGAGAAGCCGGAGAACGTTCTCGGACCTCGCCGTGGCGGCCTCCCCGCCTAAGGCGGCACCAGCATTTGAGCGCTGTGAGTTATCTGAGGTCTTCACTGGGAGCAGGCTGTAATTTGAGTGCTGCATGTGCTCTTTGGTCGGGGAAGCCGGCTTCGAGCCGTTGGCCCCTTCATCTTGCAACTTTAGTCCTCGTCCCATAGATAGCTTCAGCCTGCAGGAACTTCTGTACGGTTCTTTGCAGGCAAGTCTAAGTTTCGGGGTTGACTTGCCGCCCTTGTTCAGACATTTTCGTCAGCCGGTGCGAAACTGTGAGTCAGCTGCAATAGCAGCAATAAGGAAGCATCAGGACGCTTATATCCCCGAAACTCGAAGTAGAGCGGCTTCCTAGACTCCTGGTCTTAAACCCTTGACTCTTGACCCCAAGCGCTGGGTTCTGCGAAACTCTTGAAGGCTCTAAACCCTTTGTTTGCGGAGTCCATTCTGAGTCAGAGCACGTTTCCGTCCCGGGCAGGATCCAATATCCCAAATCACGAAACCTTGAATTCGAAAGACACCTAAATCTTAAATCGTAAACCCCAACCTCAACCTCCAAACCCAACATCTTAAACCCAATCCCCGAATCCCATGCGATGCCTTGAGCAGGCAACACCTCCAGCTTTCTCCCGCGCAACTTCGTGTGCGATCCCTGAAGGGTCTGTGGAACGACTGCCACCACCACCTTCACCTCTGCCTCTATGTCAATCTCTACCTCTGCTTCAACATCTACAAGAGCAAAGCTATTAATTGCTACTACCACCACCACCGGCACTGCCGCCACTACCTTTGCCTCCACCTCTAGCTCTATCTCAACCTCTACGTTTACCAAGTGCTTTTGCATACAACCGCGAGTTCTTTCGCACTAATGCCTCACACCCTACAGCCCTTAGTCCCAAGCCCGCAGATAGAACCCTCAAGCCGAATCATTATTAAGAACCAGCAGGCATCCTGTCTAGTCAATGTACAGCTGCAACATAGTATGTAGTATTATGGTGTAGACCCTTACTGCCATAGTCCTCTACGGACTCCACAGATTATGTTGGTTGTTGGTCGTTCAGGCTCTTGTCCCGTGTGCCTCTCATTATTTCGGTACCATCCAAACCGTTTATTTAAGTGTAGCCCTCATCACTAACATCAGCATCATCATCATCAGCAGCAGCACCATCATTATCACCATCATCATCATCATCCTAACCATCATCGTCATCACCATCATGATCATCATCATCATCTTCACCATCACGGTCGACGTCATGCTCCCTGTCAGCTTGGGGGGAGTCTCGCCCAAGGTCCGATAGAGCCACACCTGTCAACTTTTAGGCTCTTGCATCTTAGCATTCGGCGAGTTAGACTTCATTTCTGCCCGCAAAGTGTCAGTCTCGAAGAGAAGGAGGTGTCGCTACCTAGGTGTGATCCCCAGTATATGCCCGATGATATATCTGGATGCCTTCAGTGATATTTTGTTTCTACACAAATCAGCCTGAAAGACTCAAAGCGATCGGCCAGGTAAATGTACATTAAGGCAAACCCAGGGTCAATGATTCACATGATGCCAATTGTCATGCGGTTGTTCGAGCTGCTTAAGACTAAAACGGCCAACAGCTCAATTCTGTAATTGGAGCACGTGAGATCTTGGCCAAAACCACGAAGCTCAGATGTTCACACGACGCCACATGATCATTGTTACCATAAGTCTGGCGATCCTGGGTGCGATGTGTCTGTGCTCTGAGTGCTTGTCTGGTTACCCTTCTACATCAGACATCAGTGGCCGATGCTCAGGTTGCATTCTCCAGACAGGGAATTAGGTTGAGCGTCACATGTGAGCCACGATGCCTTTCAGGGCATGACTTTAAGTGCAGTGCGGCCCGGTTCACCCAAAGCGTAAGGCTGCGGAGGCCTTTGTGTAAGGCTCACATCAGTGTACACATATGACAGCAGAAACTCCCTGGTATGATCCGGAAAATTTCGGCCTCCATCGCGCTCGAGGAGGCATTGCCGCACGTGATTTGTATACTTTTCCCCCAGCGGCAACCTGGGACGATTGTCTGAGCCGGGTGTACGAAGCTTCAGGACCTGCAGCTTGAGTGGCTTAGCTGCCGAACAGTTCCCTTTGGATTGAGGGTTTGGGCAACACGATGGTAACCCCCTAAACCTGCGCCCTAAATATCCAGCTGCCTCTAGACAACTCTAAGCCTTAACGCCCGGGGTGCGGGGTTGATGGTTTTGGACATTCTCGAGTTCTCGGGGCAGTTACACCAAGTATGCCATTTCAGGAACAGGCTACACACGACTCTTCCACAGCCACCGTTGGTAGCTCAAACTAGGGTTGTCAGCCCTAAAGTTGGGGTCTGCTGTCGGTCCCAATGGAATTTGGAGACCTAGCCATCGTGACATGGTAGTCACCCTTCACAACCGCCCTATCTCCAACCCAAGAGAAGCTTCGACTCAACAGCCGATTGCACGCCCGTGAGACTTCGCCTCAGCTTGCACTATAGTTGCATTTTTTCTCAAGCACAGTTTTGAGATTGTAGATGTGGCCTCTCACTCTGGAACAAGCGAAGCTTTGTTACTTCCCATTCCGCACGTTATGCAAACCCGCCTTCCCAAGCGGGAGTTCTAGTTCTTGAGCCTGGGCATTAGACTCCTGACACCAAGCTCAAACGTAGCAGCTGCCGGAGAGTTTGAGTTTAGGGTCTACGGTTCACACTGGACAGCAAGACAGTCTTGGGTTGCGAGTTGAAAATGATGGTAATAAAAGCAATATTCAGAGACTCTTAATATTCATGCTGATAAAAATACCATTGCTAAAGACCAATAGCAATACTAATACTAACACTAATATACTGACACTAACACTAACGCTACTTCCAAGTGTAATTCAGGTATAATGTGAAAATAGAAATAATATAACAAGGTAGTATTATGTAACATACTACAGCATAGTTTAAGATAGTGAAATGTAATATAGTAGTAGCATATAGTACACGTACATTTTCAGGTTAACCTAATATAACAGAATACAACTCAATACATCATATTATGTTATAATATGCCATGATATAAGACATCAGAATGCATTAGCATAGTATTCAATGGAATAAAATATACCATAATGTGTATGTATGTATGTATGCATGTATATGTGTATGTAGATGTAGATGCAGATGTAGATGTAGACATAGATGTAGATGTAGGCATATGTACATGTGCATGTATAATTAGTATTCGTATTCGTATCAGTGTTAGTAGTATTCGTAATTCGCTATGTGCTTATTTATTTGTCTCTGCATCTAGTTGCTAATGTGTTTGTTTATTTCTGTGAAAGACGACCAAGATTGTGTGTTGTTTGGTCATGGGGGTTGGACTTTTCAGATTGCTTATAAGGCAGGATTTGTTTGGACTCTCACATGTTGGGGCTAAGCTCCTCATGCTTCCCGAACCATCCCAAAATAGGATCCCAGACAACTCCTCGAGGGCCACGTGCAGAGTGAGTGTAGTTTATGGCTCGATCGCGGGCCGGCGCCTCTCGGATGACAGTGCTCGCTTACTAACAAATTATTATGGTTTTTGTGTGTTGACTTTATCGGATGTTGATTTCCGTTGTCCAAATCGAGGCTTTGGTAGAAGCCCTGCCGACCCCAGCCTGCCCATGCAGATTCCCTTTGTAAAGTTTAGGGCTTAGGCCTCTTTTCGGGTCTTTGCACGAAGAACATCTATGAACCCTGATACATTTACCCTTTCAAGCTTGGACGGCCTGATGGATCCCAGGGATGTTCGGTAGCAGTAAGGCAAAAGTTTCACAGGAGAGCCTGATGTAGTGACGTCAAGTCTTTCCATACAAGGACTAGACAGCATTCATGAACACCCTTTTCTCCCTTCCCTTTGAACGTGTTCGTGACGAATGGGGAAGGCCCTGTAAAGCCATGCTGTACAACCTCTATGTGCAGGATACGAGAATCAGTTGAGATTGGCCGCGACGGGTCAGCCATTAACAAAGGTGCTTGACGATAGCAGGCTTTTGCTCCGCTGTCCTTTGACGCTATGTAAGGCCTTAGCCCGAACCCTTCAACCCCCAGCACAGCTTGAGCCTTAAACCCTAAACCGACAATCCTGAACCTTAAGTCCTCAACCGCTACACTCTTAGCCCTGAGCTGACACCTCACCCTCACCGGGGCTTTGCAAGTAAGGTATTTGTAAACCCAGCGAGCGATTGGGTTTTCGACCCTTTCAAAGCTTTAACCTGCTAGGCCCTGGTTTTCGGGGCTTGGGGAGCTCGGGACTCAGCGCGTCATCTGGGCGTTAGGAAGTTGGATGCTTACTTCTTCGAAGGGTTTCAGAGCCTAGGCTTGTGCCTGTGGCTGGGGCTCTGTGATTCTAGACGGAGGCGCTCTGGACATGTTGAAGGCTGTCCTACGGATCCCTGCTAGGATGTTTGATGAAGCTGATGAACTGCATGTGAAGAATCGCAACGCTTGACGACAGGTCGTAGTGTGAACTAGGTTCATCTTCATCACTGCTTCTGCTAGCAATAGTAAAGGTTGGTATGCTGAATAATGAGAATTGCATAGATCATAGTCAGGAGCATGGCCTTTCTTCCGAAGCCTACAGACAACAACGGTACCCATAACAGTCATGATATTCTTTCTGGTTCTGATTGATGAAAGTAAGTTTACGACGCTTCGCGTCGTCGGTGAACAGCAGGGCGACACCCGAAATCGTGGAATGAAGGAGGGGAGGGGGTGTGGAGGCCTCCAGGAAACGGGGGGATCCCTGTGGGAAGCTCTGACTGCTTCGGCCAGGGGCCGGGAATTGCAACCCTACGAGCAATGATACTGGTACAGTGGTACTCCTTCCATAGCCGTCCCAGGGGTCCGAAGGAGAATCACTTTGATGTTGCGGTGGACCGTCCACTCAGACTCACATCGTGTTACCAGGCTTCATACGCATCGCGCTTGCACAAAAGCTTTCGTGTCTTGGGACTGCCGGGAGTCGCTGACGATTTCAGGCTTCTTCAATAGGGTTAGTGGTAAGATTATGGCTTAGGCCACCGCCCTGGCACCCTGCGTCATGCACCAAAACCCCAAATCCGAGCCTGGGGCCATCAGCACTGCCAGCAAACGGCACGCCTCACCCTTGCAAATGGGCACCGAAAACCTACATAAACTGGAGGCGGCATAGCAACGAACAGAGTTCTTCGTTGGCAAATATCGAGAGATATGGTTGTGCTGCCAACAATGACAACGCTGGTAACCGTGTTCAAAACATTCGAAGCCGAAAGATCTCAGTCATGGTAGTCATCCTCCGTTGGTTGAGATCAATGAGCGCTCAGCAAAACGTCTCAGCACTCCTCCGTTGTCTTCCCATGTTTTGACCTGACTCTCAAAGCCCAACGGCCCAACAGTCCACAAACCAAAATGCTAGTGTGCTAGAAAGTTTGCAGCAGGGCATGTGAAGGGCCTGCAGAAGCAGAAGCCAAAAAGCAAGCAAAGCGAGCATGAAGATTGAGATCTCCACTACCCAACCTTGAAAGTTTCTGGGCTCTGATGATACAGTACTATGCTGAAGGTTCGAGGTGATTAGGGAAGTATGTAAAGGATAGTGCTTGCAATCCAAAGCGCTTCGAAGGCCGTCGGAGACGCGTTATCAAGTTTAGGAGTGTGATTCACAGCACTTTTCGTCACCGGCACACTAAAGAATTGTCAGTGGTTCTATTCCTGCAGTAATTTGCATTGCGGCGTGGGGTTTGGGAGTCGGCTTCGCGGCAGCCATTTGGCCCGCACCCTAAACCCTGAACCCGACAACCGTAGCAGAACCCAACGACATACCATCCTACGAACCCAAACCAACCTGAGAAGAGCCACTTGTTTCGAAGTCATGGTCGGCCTGACCTTGCCATGGTTTCCTAAACCCTGGATCCCGAATCTGAGAACTTCAATCCTACGCTTTCTTAACTTAAGCCTCCTAACCCAAAAAACCCTCTCAGTACCCAATAAACTGTACATCATGCGGCCCTACAGCCCTACAGAGTCTAAGAGCTCAAAGGCCAAGAAGCAACGTACGAGTCTATAAGCCGAAAACGACTGCAGCCGGCATGCGGTGAGCCCGCCAGGCGGAGCCTTTCGGGCTTGAGTTTGGGGTTTTAGCGAGTGGTTTGGGTGCCAAGTCAAGTCCTTCCACCAACAGGACGGTAAAACAAAAGCACACTCACCGACCAAACCTTACATTAGCCGGCGTAAACATTTGGGAACGGCGCTGTCCAGAAAATACACCTGGGACCATGAGGCCAAAATTCGTCGTACGAGGCAGATCAAGCGGCTTCGGGCATCTATGCGCAAGATGCGTGGCTGAGTAGAATCATGAATTACATGATGTTTTGTAGCAGCATGAATTGCTTCAGCTGGAGCCCTTGGCAAATTCAAGCCTTTGAGCTGTCGACACCGAGACACAAGGGCGCCGGCATTTTTGGGCGAGCATACGCAATATGCCAATATGCTACAAAGATACCAGAAGTCCGGATCAGGGTGGAGCTTTCCTGGCCTTGGCGATTGTGTGTGGTGTGCGCCGGGGGGACTTACATAAAGCCTGAGGCTAAGGCCGCAAGTATTCAACACAAAACCTCAAGCCCCCAAGACCGAGATTCCTTTGACGAGGGTATTGCAACCAAGACACAGCATCCTCGAATGCGAATTGCACGGCATTGCACGCAGCCGTTTCATGCAGGACGTAGTCGACTTTGTTTCTGGAGCTTCTGCAGATGTTTTTGGTTTTTCAAAAAACGCTTGCAGCATCTTCGGGCGGTCGATCTTCGGGCTTTCCAAACCCTCAACCGAAAATCCTGAACCAGAAGATTTGCCCTCCACAGCTCTGCCTCACTGCAGCTTCGCAGGCGTGAGCAGCATGCGGCCTCGAGCAGCGCGGCAGGCGAGCGGTCCAGAGTTCGGGAAAAACTGGGCCCTTCAGGGGGTTTGGGTCAGTTGGGGTTTGCTTTCAGCAGATCAGGATCAGGCATTGGCTAAGCCTGCGGTTTGTGGGATCCAGATAATCTCCGTCGGGCAATAGATGTGCATATGAGCATGCCATGCAGAGGGAGATTGTGTTAGCCACAAAGAGTTAAAGTGCATCTTGGGTTTGGGAGCGTATTGCACAGTTCAGGGTGTTGGGGTTCATGTTTTATGAGTTCTATTGGTCTCGGAACATCTGCTTTCGTTACAGTTTTTAGCTTTGAGGGCATTGAGCTTACATTGTACGGTTGCGGCTTGGGTGCAGGGATACGCCGGCACTGCAGAGTCCGTAAGCAACGAGATTCGGAGCAGGTGCTCCTTGCAGCTTTCCTCTGGCGGGCAGCTGGGAAGGCCTCTGCTGCGGGGTCAGAGGTTTGGGTTTATGGATTCAAGACTGTCTCAGACTTTTGGGTTTCGGGACGCCAGGATGGAGGGAGGCGTCGAAAATTGTGCTCTCAAACTTTACATCTCTACAGACATACACAGCATATCACAGCATGCATACATGCATACATACATAGGGCGTTTAGCGCCTTACAAAGCTCTCGGTTGTAGACGGCCCAGGCATGTCCAGCAGTGGCAATCGTTCGCTGGACCATTCTTAGGCGAAAATCCGGAAGCCTCAGATGGCAAATTCTGGGACCCGGGACCGTTAAGCTCTGCATTCGGGCTTAGGCACCGAAAACAAGCCAGAAACCTGAGGAGCGCAAGGAGCGAGTACCTAAGGAGAGACCAGCTGTCCACCCAAAGAGCGAGTACCTAAGGAGAGACCAACTGTCCACCCGGTGTAGCAGCCGTATAGGCTTGGAGCTGAAATGAACTGAAACCTCCCAGGCAACAAGTACATGATGGTAGCAATGGCCAGCAGACATAAGATAAGAATGGTAGCAGTGGTACTTGTCATAGCATGGATCATTATTCTACTTCCATTTTTGTTCTTCGTAGAACCCGTTACGTGACCTTATAACGCCAGAGTTGATAAGTTTTGTAGACACGTAAAAGACGAAAATGCAAGGCAAAAGCTTGAGCACTAAGGCGGATTTATTCAGGATTCTTGGGGGTTTTGACGTTGCTCCATTTTGAATGTCTTTCATCCCGCCGAAGTGGGCGAACAGTGAAGCACAATCTGTGTTGTGACCATGCTTTGCACCTGTAGCTGGGGTGTTTTGGGTGCATGGGTTGGGGGTTTGGTGGTCTAGGTCTTTAGGTCGAAGGACATGTCAGTTTTTCGCATTGGGCCCCAAACAGTAGACGCCCGCCGAAGCCTCAAAGTTGTGGAGCTACTAAACATTGTACATTCATAGGCACAACAGTCACAGCCCTAAACGCCAACTGCTTCAGCTATGCACACAGATTCATCTTCCTAATCCCATACCCGCCAGCCCAAATCTGTCATTCAACACGCCATAATATGGTAACGTCCGGGATCCTAAGCAACCCTTCAGGCCACCGTGTTGTCCAACAGCGGGCTGCACGAATACATGACGGACTGGCTCGCGCTGTTCAGTTCTGTTTGTTGCAGTGTCGGGAACAATTCCTGGCACCCAATTCCTCGAAGATCTAAGCTTTGGATTCATGGTTCAGCTTCATGTCAGAGTGTGTAGTTGTAGACGGAACGACAAATGTCAGGGTGTGCCAGCTTGGCTTCGGGCTCCCCATGTAGCGTGGCAGGAAATTCAGAGGGCGCCCAAAGACTTCCTCAAGCCCGAAACCCATAAAGCCCTCGACCATGAAACGCCTAAACCCCTAGTCAGCGACTTCGAACTAACTTCCTTTGCCTCTGACCATTGCGGTCGAAACCTTCTGCACCAGAAATGCCGACTGAATCGCCACCGGACGACACAAAAACCGGCAATATCTGGGGCCGCTGCTCATTTTAGCGTGGTCGCTCCATCTAAAACTCGCAGACGAAGCGCATCACTCGCACCAGGGCTGGGCCAGCTGGCCCACGAAAGAAGCACAGCTTGGAGTCTTCCAGCATGTATGCAAGAAAGTTCCTTGGTCCATTGCCCATTGCCATGGTGAGATACTACATGGGCATCATGTTGAAGAGTTGCATCTCGTGCATGAGACAGAGCACATCCGCTCACACCTCGTCGGCCTGGCAAGGCCCAAGGCTTCACATGATAACACCATATAACACCATACAGTAAGAACATTGGTTCGTTTGCCCTGACATGGGAAAGAGACTCTCCAACGTACGGGATTCAACTTAGCAGTCAAGTGAGGGGTTTTGTCCCTGCCAAAGAGGGTGCTCCAGGATTTATCATTATTTCGTCAGAGCTAGGATGTAGCTAGGATACTCAGGGTTGTAAGGTGTGACACGGGTCGAGGGCTTCAGTAGAGGGCTTGCAGGTGCAGGTATATCAGCATCGTCAAGTCGAATGAAACTCTCAGCCTGGAATACCGATCCCCGATGCCTTCGGATTACCCAGCAGTCCAGCAGGGAACTTTAGGGTGATGTGGAAAGCTGCACGAGCCGTAACCCAAGCTTTCAGGAGTTACGATCCACAAACCTAAAGACCCTAGCCCGAACCCCTGCCCATATCACAGCCAGAGTTCTTCAGCACGCAGCTTTGAGAGTTGGCTTGTGTAACCCTGATTTGACTTCAAGGTACGCATGATGGCGGGTTCGGGAATTAGGCCATTTGCGATTTGTCTGGAAGTTTGAAGTTTGAGGCTAGCTTCGCGTTGGGCGTTTGTGCTCTGGCAAGGTTTGAAACAGGTGTCGTTTGTGGCACTCGCTGAACTTCCCAAGCGTTGTCACGCAGGATTAGAAACCCACCCTGCGAGGAAGCCACTGCTCACTGCTACAAGCAGCTTCTTGCAGATCCAATGTGCTGCAAGGATATCTGGTTCTGGGCGAGTTTTCGTAGGGCCTTGGTGGTTGGATTCTGGATCGTGGTAACCGGTGCATTCAGGGGCTTTGGGTTCGAATGTGTTCGGGATCAGAGTCACAGGCTCATCAGGCTTCTAGGTTGGGTGAGGGCTACGGTTAGAGACCTCTAGGGTCTTTATGTTGCTGTACGATTTCGGTACTCAGGTCTTCTGGGTGCAATGCGAAGGGTGCGGAAGCTTGAAACCTGAGTCAAGCTTAGTCTGGGATCTATTTCGATCTTAGGAGTTCTGTTTCTCCAAGGTTCATTCCACTGCTTGAGGGCTTCCAATGGACTTAGACGACGAGGTCGAGCAACATCCCACCGCGTGGGCGGAATCGTGTTTTTACAAGACTTTCATCCGCATTGTCAAGGTTCCGAGGGCCTCAGGCGAGTGCTCCGTCAGCCCGGGCAGACTGGGAGTGCATCCTCTAGGTCTGAACAAGTTCATAAAGCTGCAAGCCCACAGCGTTTGAAGCAACTTGGATGGAAAGACCAAGCAAACCCATGACATTGCAGCATTGGGTGCAGGAGGGTCAAAAAATCTGTTATGAGATGGAACAAGACTAAACTGTAAAACTGTTTCCTAAACCTCAGAGACATTAACTTTAAACGACCCTCAAGTCAATCCTCCACCTGAACCCCCCCCACGAAACCCTGAACCCCCAAAATCCCAAACAGCCTAAACCCTGAAGCTTGCAAAAGATGCCCAGGACCAGCGGGTAGCCCCGGCGGTGAGGCATGGTTTTGGGGCGCAAGAGCGTTCATCGGACTTGGGGTTTATGTAGGTGAATTGGGTTGCAAACGAATTTTGTGTGGAGTTTCGGTTGTCTGAGATGTTGATGGGACTTGATGGGTTTCAGTCCTTCTATGCTTGCGAAGTGCTGCAAGGTCTTGGAATGCTTTTGCTAGAGTGCTAGAGGTTCGTTGAGGCGTTCAGGGGGGTTATTCGGGGCCTTTTCATCGAGGCTTCCTTAAAGACAGCCTAACATCGAGAAGCAAGGTTTCGGGGCTTTGGCATAGGGATACTGTGCCGTTGGTGCTTATCCGACCCGAGGTATCAGGGTTCAGATTCGGGAATTTCGGGACCCAAGGCTAGGGAGAGGTCTCGGCGATGCTCAGCTTAAGAGTTGTCACACCCAAAATTCAGCAGCTGGCTTTCGGGGCATGATTGATTACGCCTGTCTAAGGCAAGCGTAGTGCCTGCCGGGGCATGGAAAGGTTGCTGGCCCGGTGCTGTACAGTGTTCAAGAAAGTCTTGTGCGAAAACCTAAGCAGTAGTTTCAGAACTATAAGAACCAAAGCCCATTCAATCCTAGTTCCAAAACTCAGCGCCACTACAAATCCTTAAAACTCGTTAAACCCGCTACTAGCAGGCAGAAGGACATCGTCCGAAGCGGGGCGGCCTGGACCTGTGCACGGGCCTAAGCTGCTTCAGATTGCTGTTCGGATGGATTGCACAGTGTTGGAAATTATGTCTCAACAGGTCGTACCTGGCCGGTCAAAGCGATCAGCGGCATCGGAAGCAGTTCAGAATCGGGGTTTCAACTATCCCAGTTGAGTACTTTCCTTGCAACGTTACTTGAAGCCGAACCCTGTGTAATTACGCCGTACCGAGTCGCTTGAACCTTCAAGTATGGTTGTTGAAAGCCGGTAGAGAGAGAACGAGAGAGCGAAAGAGCGAGCGAGAGCGAGGGAGGCAGGGAGGGAGGGATGGTGTCGGAGAGAATCGAGTGAATGAGTCAATTAGTTGTTAATCGGCCCAAACCGTAAAGGACGAAACCCGCAAGTCTGATAAACCTGGACGAGCCGTGCAAAAAATAGAGGCAGTCCAGGACATGTTGTTTAGCACGCAGGATATTTTACTACTTTCAATTTATCGGGCGTGAGACAGACTCCGTCAGGGCTTTTTGTCCATCGAGCTAAGCAGCTGTAGCTCAGGCTCAGCACAGCCACGAAGCCATTTCCTAGAAATTACATAGTCAACCCTCCGAAGTTTGTAAATGCGAGGTGTCAGAATCCACCCACAAAACAACCTTGAACTCTGGAGACGCGGATGTTGGATGCATCCAAGCCAACGGCGACGAGCCTTGAAACACTGACAGACACAGACACAGACACACACACACACAGACAATCACACACAGACACCCGACACATGCACAGGCACAGACACACAGACACTGACCCAGACGCAAACGCAGACACGGACACACACACACACACACACACACACACA
>BGNK01001223.1:22486-33123 GCA_003297005.1 Symbiodinium sp. clade A Y106 | reverse complement strand
AGTTTTTTGTAGTTCTATGTGTTTTTAGTTTAAGGTTTGTCTGCTGACAACAACTGTGGCAACATGTGCGACACACTCACACACATACACAACGCAGTCACAACGCATCAACTCGCACACACACACTCACTCACAGAGACACAGACGCACAGACACACAGACACAAAGGCACAAAGACGCAGACACACACGCGCACACAGACAGACACACACCAGACGACACATGCACAGGCACAGACACAGACCCAGACGCAGACGCAGACACAGACACACAGACACACAGACACACAGACACACAGACACACAGACACACAGACACACAGACCCACAGACCCACAGACGCACAGACCCACAGACCCACAGACACAGATGCAGACACACACAAGATATATATATATATATATATATATATAATAGACAGACACCAGACACGTGCACAGACACACGGACACAGACGCAGACAACACAATTGGAAGATTTAGCAGGCTCTTTGGGGGTGCTCTACCTGGGGTCCTTTAGTTGACGATCTACTCTGTGCATCGGAAACGTGGCGTGTCCAGAGAGTGCTCGGGTTGCGACACCAACATTTATCACCGAACTCCACTGTACAACGGGAACAGCCATGAAAACCAGACTTGATGTAAGAGCACGTAAAGCCTAAAGTTTTGAAAGGGGTTTCAGGAGCTGGTAGGGCTTTTGGAGGTGGAGGTTTTGGAGCGATGGTTTTCGGCTTTCCTGAGGAATCTCTTGTATGCCCTCGCACACAAGATGAGCCCTAACCCGGATCCCGTGCTGAACCCGAAAGCGACGAGCCTGAACCTTGCGCTACTGCGGACCAAAGAGAGCTAACGCCTAAACCCAAAACCCTAAACACGCACACACACACACAGACAAAGACAAAGACACAGCCGCACAAACACAGACACAGACACAGACACAGACACAGACACAGACACAGACACAGACACAGACACAGACACAGACACAGACACAGACACAGACACANCGCACACGCACACGCACACGCACACGCACACGCACACGCACACGCACACCCACCCACACGCACACGCACACCCACCCACACCCACACACACACCCACACACACACACACACGCACCCACACAGACACACAGGAGATGCAGTTGATCATCTCTTCCTTTAACCCGAAAAATCCAAAACCCATTAATGCCAAGAAATTCCATATCCTTATTTGGTCCCTGACGCCGGCGGGACCAACCTGGAGATACCTACAGATCCTCCAGGGTGTAGCAAACAGGCAGCAACTAGAATGGAAGTTTACAGGCACTCTCCCTCTGTGCCTGCAGCAAACCCACAGATGCTCGAAAGTCGCAAACTGCAAGTGCACCGCCAAGGGCGGCATCGGCACTCCAAACGAGTGCATCGATGCCAGGGTCCCAGCAAAGGTCCATATGTTGGATGAACGGGCTCAGGGGGCCCGAGGCGTTGTAGCAGGTTATGATGTCATGGATTTCAGTGTTAGAGTTATCAGTGTTATCCTTCGAAGACGTAGTGTAACAAATAAGAGCTTCGTCTTTGGGGGTAGTGAGTCCGAGAGCTTCTTCGAAAAGCGTCCAGAGCCGTCTGACATCTCTGACACGAGATTCGAGGAAACTAAAATTCCACAGCCCCCGAACTCCTACTTCTGAGGTTCAGGGTCTGAGTCTAGGGTCCGCAACCCTGAAGCCAAAGGCAGATTATTAGAATCTCGGAGGACTAAGCCGAACACCTGACAAGACTGAAGCCCAAAGCCGTGACCCTAGCACTATCGCCCTAATGCTCATGCGGCTTTTGACCCGAACCACTAACACCAAGTCCCAAGACACCAAACACCAAAGCCCTGCACCCTGCAGCTCTAGCTGTCGATCCCACCTGGACCCAAGGCGTTTCGATGTTTGAAGTCTTAGCACCCCATATCAGCAGAGGGTAGTTGGGGTGTCTGTTTAAGCTTTTTGAATTCAGGGTGCTAGGGTCAGGGATGTTAATGAGGGTGTGCAGCTGGTGGCAACTCGACATGCACTGTGCTCAGTTGATGATGGGGGTACCGGGGGTACCGTTTGGCACCTTCAGATTCAAGCACAGTCTTCAGGAATTCAGTTGGAAAGTCATGATCTAAAGCCGCACCCCACCCAGGACGGCAAGGGCGAGAGAGGCAGTGATGCCTTCTGGTGGCCACAGGACGAATGCGCTGATGCCCTTAAACTACCCGAACTTTGCACTATTTGGCTGCTGTCGGGTCTAATTGAAGGTCGGCACTTCGCGTGAGCAGGATGCAGACTGCAGCACGCCTCGCATCCTTTATGCCAGGAGCTTAGACCTCGTGGTGCAAGAGTTGGGGCTGATTGGCGAGTACTGTACTGGTAGGGTGGAAAGGGTCCGAGGTTGAGGCGCAGTGTTTAGCATCTCTCTGTCATGGGGTGTCATCATGACTCATTCTGAGCCCTGCATCCAAAGCTCCGCCACCCGACAGTGACAGCAGTGACCCCCGAAACTCGGCAGGTGCACGGAGGCGGCTGGCAGCGGCACGGTCCTAGAGAGGTCGGCCGTTCAAGGGCCAGGGTGAGATTCGTCGAAAAGGGGTGCCTTAGTCCAGAGTCTAGTCACGTGTGTCTTTCTAACGAGACTCCTAGAAAGTTTTGATGTGCGCATTAGGTTCTCAGAGTGGTTGGGCCTTCGAGGGCTTTTGGGCGCTCTACAGGCTCAGACCAAACGGTGCCTTGTCTTGGTCTTGCGGCGTGGGTTGGATGATCAAGCACTCTGACAAGATTCACGGCGTAGGCGAAGTTTAGTGTTTAGGCTGGTGTTGCGGCCGATGCCGAGCGGCCTCAAGGCGTGCATGTAGAGGGGATGTTCAGTTTCGTTCGGTTTCCTGAAGCATAGACTTGTTGACTCACCGCACATGGTGAGCCCCGATGCCGACTTTTGGTTCATATGCAACATCGTGAATCAGGATGACGTGATGGGCATACTGCAGTGAGACACCTGAACAAACAGGCCATTCGTACAGCCGTACAGCCGAAATCAGGGAATGCCTACTCCCCGAAGTGTCCAACATCTCTTCTTGCACCATATCGCCTGACATCTAACAGTGCGAACGCAGCGAAAATTTGTGTTTCTGCACTTGAGTTAAGATCTTCGATCTCTGGTTCCCAAATCCTGAATCTGACTGACTCTGTCTCCCTATCGCACAGGCATCCTACGACGTCTTTGGCGCCTACCTTGCTCAGGCGATGTGCGGGTTTCAACGCTCGCCAGTGACAAGGGTTTGGGCTGAAATGATAAGCCGGATCAGGGTACTTGCAAGCCAAACTAGCCTATGCGGTCGAAACTTGGAGTTATTGGACGGTTATTGCCCGCATCACGGTCAATCACGGTCACATACGTTGCAGAAGTTCGGGATTACCTAGTTTTGAGAAGAAATGAGTCTGGCACGGTCTGCCTTCGAGGCGCAAGTTTTGCCATGGGCATGAACAACCTGACAGGAAGCAGATCCAGCACAGCAGCATTGACACAATCCCAAACTGTCGTTATACCCAGGATGGCCTTTAAGAACAGCCCCGGCTGTCTTCTCTCTCGCCTGCAGGGCTTAGGGTTCAGGGCCTGGGAGTCTACATAGAGGTTTGGGTTCAGGATTAAGGAGCATCTTGGGGTCGATATCACCGGATCGGCTTCCCTAGCTCATGGGGCTTTGCCGAAGGGTGGGATCTTCCGCCAATGGATTCAAAGAACGGTCCAGGGACAAGGTTCCGGCTGGAAGTTCGCATGGTTTTGGGGACTAGGTTGGCTGTAGATTTCAGAACGTTGGGTTTGGGCTTCAGGATTCTGCGGCTTTGGCTAATGGCTTCTTCTACGAGTTTTTGATCTGCAGGTGTCTGGTTCCACCGTCCTGGTGGCCGGCTCAGACGGTTCTAAGCACAACTTACAATAGGAGCCATTGTAAGCCTTGATAGCAAGATAGCGCTATCAACGGTATGACAATGTAATTTGTTCCAGCAGTGGTAGAGTCGGCCCTTTGCGACTTTAGACCGGCAGTGATCGCATGAGTTATGCACGCGGATGGGATGGTCTCGTGTTGAGAAGCAGCGTCGGGGAGAAGGTCAGCAAGGCCCTGTGGCTAGTGAGCTAGTGAAGCCTCCTAGCAGGGCTGATTGGGTTTTCGGAGTTCTAGGACGTTCGATACACTGGTGTCCTGTCTGTTGCGAAGCTCCTCGCGATGCTTCTGATGGGTGCCTAGAGTCTCTGTGGGTTACTCTGCACTTATTGAACGGTTCCCGGTTTGGAGCGAAGTCCCAGAACCTCAATGTACTGGCATTTTTCGACAGCACCGAGAACTTGTCCGAAGGCCCCAAATCCCAAACCTCTCCGACCCTGAAGAAACCTTCTGCAAAATCCTGAAGCCTGCGCCTCTGGCCTGCTGGGAGTTCCCCCAAGCACTCTAGAGAGGTAGCCTTCGACAGGCTCAATGTCCCGTCCAGGTGGTCTGGAAAAGCAGAATTCGAGTGAGGTTTCGTGTGTCTTGTGTTCGTGATCTCTCATCTAACATGTCCTGAACCTGTTTTTCAGCCGGAAGCCTTCGAAACGAAGCCATCGTATCGCCGAAGGTGCCCGACTATCCATTGGTGCCAGTTGGAAACTATGAAGCCATTCTAGGGGTCAGGGCCCAAGTGCTCTGGGCTCTGCGTCTCGACAAGCCTCAGAGCCATGATACTCCAGTTCTGACAGGGTTTGTGCTTGCCTTTTGGTTCAATTCGTAAACCCTCTGACGTCAATGCGGCGATTGCTCGAAACAGAGCTAGAATCTGGAGGCACCTACTTTGATTGGAGCTTCGCGTGCCTGAAGTGTACTGGAAGTCCGCTAAACGAGAACGATCCTCCCCAGCAGCCCGAAGTTGTACTGTGCACAGCCCAACACCTAAACCCCAAACCTTACATGTTAAGCCCCCGCTCCAAACAAACCTTGAATGCCTCTCCAGTACCTGGTGGCCGCATGGGGCTGGCTCTCGCAACATGGACCGGACGGTGCTGAGCTCAGTAGCGGGACTTGAGTAGGGCTTGGGGTTTCGGGTTGAGGATTCCCTGAGCCCTTAGGGTTACGCGTGATGATAGTGCTGCATCCAAGCTGCGTACTAGGTCCGCTGATTCCTTAAATGTAAATCTTGAGCCGACAGGTCAAGGTCGTGGTGCTGCCCGAATACCGTGCTACCAGCTTCGCAACACTCCTGCGCACGACAAAGATCTGGCAGTTTGTCCTTTGTTTCTGCTGTGGTCTGAATGTCTTCTACGCCCAGGAGAATGGTGTCCAGAAAGCCCCGCTCCTAGTCCCAAACCCATCAATGCCGAAGCCGATAGAGACAAAGACTCAAGTCCTAATCCATGTGGCTGCTCTAGCACTTACTTACTTGATTTCCCCGTCTTTTACAGACGCCCAGAAACCATCCCCAGACTAACTTCCAAGGAAATAGTGACCTTCTTACAAAAGTTGTTGCTCGGAATCGACGGAGTCGGTTTACACTATCAAGTTAGGGCTTCAGGGGTTTATGGCTTGTGGCTACAGGATTTGAGATTTTAGTTTCGGGTGTAAGGCTTGAAGGTCCGAGCGTGCGTTTCGGTTTGCTTCTTGCCGGAAGGTGAGGATTGCAGCCGAGCCCCCGTGCCACCAATGTTCGTGGCAGGTGCCGGGGACGGAAAGAAATCTGTCCCAATTCCGGCGTGAATTTGGATTTGTGGGCATGGTGAGCTTATTTGGCAGTTGCACAAATCAGGCCTGATCTGACCTCGTTGCTTGAAGTTCGCTTGTTGTTTATCAGTACGAAGACCTCCCCAACCCCCCCCTCCAGAAAACAAATCTGACATCTAAAGCTGGGCCTACATATTATATTAAACTATCCATATGCACCGATTCGCTAAATCCGCAAAGCCTCAACCTCTAGAGCCCTGGGCCAAGTGCTTCCAGGGGACTCCTCGGGTGCAGCCTCTGCGCTGTCCCTGCAGCTTGGGACAAGCAATTGATTCATCTAGGCCCTAGGCTTTGGGTGGGCATATGCAGGGATAGAGTTCATGGTGCTTTGCAGGCGCTTTGGAGGGTGGCTCGTCGGATTAAAGGGGTGCGGAGTTTGGGTTGGGTTCAAGAAATCCCCGCGTGAATGCTCCAGACGAAGAGACCAGCGTGGAGCGCACTCACGCCTCTGTGCACTTATCCCAGTTCAGCATCGGCGAGCATTCAGAGACCAGAACCTGGAGAAGCACACATCAACCATTGAAACCCAGGCCCTGATAGAGCATCAACCTTCAACAGCTTACTGCACGTTTGGGTGCTGTTGGGGATCCCGCTCTGATTTCCCAAGCCTGGACCGTACCTCGACTGACTCTCAATCGAAGTTCTTTGGCTTGGTAAGCAAAGTCTAGTTGCGATTATGCGAACTTTCGCATGCCTTCCTTGACGTTCATCCAGAAGCGGGACATCCTCACACGACACCACTTTCTTGTCACCCTTGATACTTAGAATCTCATCATCGTCATCCGTTTGCAACCCCCGAAACTACACCTTATGCAAGTCCTTTGCACGGATCTCTCCTGTCTCCAACATCCGTAGGCAGCTTAAGACGGAGTATTCAATTCCTGAACTGCAAGGTCTTGGAGTGTCTAGGTAGCTATCTGACTGCATGAGAGCGGTCTCCCAGGCTTCTGATGCTCCTAGATCGTGCAGGGGGCCCCGAGATCCGGGTTGGTTTGTTTCGGGTTTAGGGTTTTGAGGCTCTGGTGTTGCTCAGACAATGGGCTACTTGCGGCTTGAGAGCTGGAGGTTTGGGAGTTGTTGTTGGGGCGGAGTTCGAGTTTCAAGGTTCTTTTTGCTGCCAGCCAGCTCGTGGTCTGTCACAGATGGTAGATAGAACAATGAGAGTACTGAGAGGATCACCATCGAAATCATCACTTCAGTGCAGGCCTTCGGTCGTTTACTGGTTTGTGCAGGTTCTGGCATGCCCCAGCAGGGGCCCAGCCCCAGAAAGCCGTGTTGGCCACAATGCCCCTCCAGGGAGACCTGCCGACCCCGGCCGGCTTCCTGGGCTTTAGCCCTTGGATCAACCTGGCCTGCGACTCCCCCACGTCAGGGAACCCAGGAAGAGGGCTTTTGGCACTAGGGTTCAGGGTTTAGGCCCCAGGTCTAGGTGATTTTTCTTTGGCACGGGCTCGCGTGGAAGGTGGTAATTCACGGAGCGAAGGCTTTGGATATTTTGCGGGTTTCAGGAGCATTGGGATTGGAACGTTTAGGCTTTTACAGTTTCGGGTTCTGCCGCTTGTCATCTTCAAAATCAGAGAATTTAACATGCATAGTACAGTCGTATCGCTCATACAGATAGCCTACATGGTGACATGGTATGTCAGAGCAGGTTTTGATAGGTTTATGGCGAGATAAGGTTCAGCGGTCTCAGGGAGGTTGTGGGATAGTTCCGGGTCGATACAACCATAAACGTCATAAACCCCTTTCAATCCTAAAGCCTAAACCAAGGCCCTAAACCTAATTTGAGGCTGTTTCGGTGACTGTGAGAGCGGTCGTGATAGGCGCCTGGATGCGTCCTGATGTTGGAGTCCTCACATTTAGTCGGAGAAGGGAAAGTGTTGGTCCTCTGCTGTGGTCGTCCGTGTGTGGTTCATGGTTCCGCGGTTTTCAAAACACTTACTTGAAGCCAGAATCGCGCACATTCGCCAGCCGATTGTCACTTGGTGTAGTAATCCAAGAAATTTCGGATACGGTAAACTTATATTATATGTAGGGGGTTTAGGAAGTCAACTTCAGGTTACAGTTTGAGCAAGCGTGCAGGCACCAGTGCAATGCGTTGTTTAAGGCTGAGAGTTGTCCAAGACGTCTTGGACCGGAAGATTTGAAAGTTTGTTTGGTTTTGGAGTGGGTCTCAAGGTACCCACCAAGCAGCATCGATGAACGCAGTATCAAGGACTAGAAAGCCTCTGTTAAGTTTGCGTTGACGGTCCTGGTAGGGCTTTATCGAATTATGGCAGCTTGAATAGGTTCGTGGGGTTCGAACGGGGTTTAGAGATCAGAGCAGGAGGGCCTCGGTCCAGGGCCCCATCAGACTCGAAATGCTGCTGCATGCTACACCCTTCAACTTCAACTTTAGGCCCTTGAGCCCTAAATCCAGGTACTACAGCAATGCCTTCTCTTTGGTGGAGGACACCAACGGCAAGGCGCGCAGAAATTTGTTGAGGGATCTAAATTTAAACGAGTTAGATCAGATCCCTTGAAAATGGCCCTATCTTAACCAGGTGTTGTGGTAGGACGCCTTTGTGTGGGTTCTGTTTTTTAGATCCTTTGCGGGCTTTGTGTTCTGCTTAATTCACACGGGAATCTGCGTATTTTCTCTGATACTTGTAGCCCGTAAACCCCAAACCCTGGCAGCCCTATATAGGCCCTAATCTAATTTCTTAGGCTGACGTCCTAAACTGCTGGCCAACTCTGTCCCGATCTGACTCTCAACCCCAGCCTCGCAGCTCGCAGTTCTTGACAATGGGCACTCGCTTGAAGCTTGCGTTCGACACTGTAAACCTGTTCGTCCGGTCTAAACGTAAAGCTCCATCAGCTAGCACCTTACACCCTGAGCCCTACACCATCGCCTTCTATATCTTGTTTGTCAATGTTCAAGGACATTGTCGGGGATATCCTCTTCCGTGGGGCACCGCACAACATCAGCAACTCGCAGCGGGCCTGGGAGTGTCCCGAAGGGTTTAAGATTTGGGTTCTGTTGTAGATGCACTTGTTGCGATCTGAGTCTGTATTAGGGCCCTTTGGGCTTAGGTTGTCAGCAACAGAGTTCAGGCTTTTCAGTTATTCAGTTTAGGCTTAAGGCTCAAGGAGGGTAATTCCGACTTAGGAGGACATCGTTTTCTAAGCTTTCGAACCGGGAAAGACAAGGAGGGACTGGCCCTGTTAGGCCAGGGTCTATGGGGTTTGGATCGAGTTTGGACAGTTTGGGGTTTCGGATTGGTGTTTAGGGTTTTCAGGTTTAGGGTTTACGTTTTTGTCCACCCTGCAATGCAAGACAGTGGAGAATAAAGGCAGCAGCTGGTAGCGGAGCAAGGGTGTGCTACCTGGAGGAGTTCGCTTCTTGAGGAACCTCGCATCCCTACTTCGAGGGCATGTTGCTGCAGACAGCAGCTTAGGAGATGCCAGCCTCGGAGAAAGAGGGAAAGGCTGCCATCAACATCCACCGCTAGGGGCGCCCGACTGAGGGGTTTTACGAGTGCTTATGCTCTTCAGCCCTTTCCAACTCAGGCTGCGAGAGCTGGCATTGAAGTACTTCGCCGGCGCAGAGTCGAGGCGCATGTGTTCCCACTGGGAGAACTTCTGAACCTGGCGTCTCAAGTGTTCACGTTGTGTACATCATGGTTGAGCTAGTTATCGGTTCTTAGGCAAGATAAACGGTGTAGTGTTTGACGGCCGGACGGTTTCCTAAAACTCGTTTGAATGCCGTTGAGGGGTTATGGCTTGCGGGGGATCCGTTTTGCTGTTCAGCGGCTCAGGGTTTAGGTCATATTTTCTCGCGGAGTTTTTCGGATCTATGTTTTAGGGCTCGAGGACCTTCTTAAAAGCTATAATCTACCATAGCCCACATTTATTTATGTGCTCGCATCTACATCGGCAGCCTACCAAATCGGTACGGTACGGTAGGCTTAAAGCTGGATTCAGCACCATACAAAGCAGTAGTAAACCGTCGTGACCCCGACTCGTAAATCCTACAGACCCTCAACAGCCCTTGTTCGGCCGAGTGAGACCCGACGCCCCGAAGCTGAGCCAAACTCTTCTTGTGGAGGCTCCGTGATGCACAGTTCTCCCCTTTCTATGCCAGCGAGGCCTCCGTGACCTGACCTTCCCTCCACCGAAATGCCCCAAATCCTGCACGATCACATCATCAAGCCTTAAACCCGAAGGACCATAAACCCTAGGAGTAACATCGACTGGGAGGCAGGTCTCCGGATTCGGCTCTTGTTATTTAATGGCTGCCGCCAATGCCGCCGACCCCAAAACCGGAAGGAAGACGGAGGCAGAGAGACCCGCAGTGTCGCTCTGCACAGGAAGAAGCTGAACCCTTAAATGACCCCAAGCANGTGGGGTTGGGGAGGGGTTGGGCATGCATTGGGATTCAATTAAATTACTCTAAGACTAGGCCCTGGCTACAAGGATAGGCCAAGTGGGGCCGCGTGGGGCCGGTTCGGGCCGAGTCAGCCGAGTAGGGCCGAGTAGGGCGGGTTAGGGCTGAGTGGGGTTGGGGAGGGGTTCGGCATGCATTGGGATTCAATTAAATTACTCTAAGACTAGGCCCTGGCTACAAGGATAGGCCAAGTGGGGCCGTGTGGGGCCGGTTCGGGCCGAGTAGGGCCGAGTAGGGCCGAGTAGGGCCGGTTAGGCTGAGTTGGGTTGGGGAGGGGTTGGGCATGCATTGGGATTCAATTAAATTACTCTAAGACTAGGCCCTGGCTACAAGGACAGGCCAAGTGGGGCCGCGTGGGGCCCGTTCGGGCCGAGTGGGGCCGAGTAGGGCCGAGTAGGGCCGAGTAGGGCGGGTTAGGGCTGAGTGGGGTTGGGGAGGGGTTGGGCATGCATT
>BGNK01001223.1:5541-19848 GCA_003297005.1 Symbiodinium sp. clade A Y106 | reverse complement strand
TAAGGTTGCGTGGGGCGGAGTGGGGTTGAGTAGGGTTGAGTATCATGGAACTGACGCCGAAGCTAGTCTAACTTCTGGGCGCCGCCCCAGCGGGGTCGGCGGATAAGGACCCCAAAATAAGGTACCCTATTTTCGGAAACTCCCATATTAGGTGTTTCTCGTCCTTCATCGGCTCCATCGGCACCACTTTAACCTCGATGCGCTCGGTACGAAGAGAGCAGCTGCTGCAAGAGACCAAGCTCGAGGTGTGCCTCAGTGGCGATCTTGTAAAACATAGGGGCTTCAGAGTCGTGGTTTTGGCGACTTATGTTCTACTCCAAGTAGAATAAGGAACCCCAGCGAATAGGATCGGTCATTCTTCAGGCCCCTGGATCAAAACCATACAATTGCTTGTATGGAATTGTAACAGGCCGCTGTAGAGTTTAGCGCTGGGCTCAGGACAATGATGACTTATTGCTAGAACCTGTTGGGTTATGCACTCTGGTCATCGTTTTTGAATAGTGAGTGCTGTAGTGCGGTAATACATGCTGCTACTTCTTGGTTTCACATACAAATCGCATTGCCGGCTACATGTTGTGCCAATCGATCCTTCATGCAGAACTGGGTGTTCGCTTTGGTCCGTCTTAGGAGCTTAAACCCTAAAACCCAAAAAAAGAACCCAACCCCGGTCTAGGGTTCTGGGTTACACTAAACCCATAAGCACTCGACATGTTCGCCATGGCCTCCGAGGTTTTTCACCGAACGCAACCTCTCGCTAGACCTCTTCGAGAGAGCCAGTTGGCGGATTCAGGCTTACACTGAGTTGTCTATGCCCTTGATGATTACTGCCTCTATTACTCTTATTACCGTAAGTAGTATGTTATTACTAATCTTACTATGATTCTGATTAGTACTGCCGCTAGTACTACTCTTATTGCAATTTGTAGACTGAGTGGTATTCCTACTGCTACTATGTTGACTGGAATTACAAGTATTGCTTTTGCTATTGGTATTTTTATCCGTGGTTGTTACTAATGTTACTAGGATTATGTTCATGATCTGTGTTTTGGGTTTCATTGTATGTTTATTGTGGTGCCCCGTTTGTTGCTACTCTTGTTGTTATCCAGGATTTTCAGAGGAATGGTCTGTCATAACAGTTCACAATGGCAATAAATGCGCACAACAGTGCCACATTGTGATCCGAGACCATGAAGCCGGAATGCCCAGCCATGCTACGTTGGGCTTCTTGTCTAGTGCCAGCATACTGCGGAATATTCCAAGCCTTAGGCCACAGCCGTCATGCACCTGCCGAATCCAGCAGACTCATCCCCCAAGATCCCATCAAAATGGGAGCTTCAACCATGAGCACTGTGCTGTCGGTTTTTGGAGTCTCGAGGCCCTGCAAGGGCCCTAAATCCATAGCGGCAGTGGCAGTCGGCATCTTCTTGAAAACCCAAGTCTAAAGTTGAAATGCGAAGTTCAGTAAGAACCTTGAGATGAAGAACCCGGGCCTGCCTAAATAGTAAGCAGTAGGAATCATATACGCTTAGGAGTCCGTGTATATAGATATATTTTAACATGCCCCAAAACAGTTTTCGATTTCTTAAGGCCTTTTGTTTTTTATCGCAGCTCAAGGTCGAAATTTCAGGTTTCCGGGTGAGGGACCTCGATCCTCCACCTCAGACATTTCCTTTCCAGAGAAGTCTAGTCCTGGCGGAAAATTTCAAGAGGGCTCACAAAGACAAGAAGTGTGATGACTGTAACGGTGACAGTAGACGAGAGAAAACGAATCGGGCACTCATCGTAGTTCAGCAGTCGCGATCCCTCGGGAATCCAGATCCCGAAAGCACCGAACCCAACAAGACAATTCGCTTTACATATCCCGATTACGGTAGCGCGCTATATGCAACTAAATACATACAAGTAGCACATAGCATGTATATACATACACACATAACTGACATGAAGCTCCTGAACATGATCTGCAAAGTGACGGCTCAGGTGAAGGGCGCACTCCAGCAGGATCGGAATTCTGACTCTACCTTACTTGCGAGTCTCTTGTTAGGGGTCCGAGTTTCAGAGATTTGAGCGAATTTGGAGTCTCTGGCTGCACGAGCTAGCACAGCGAGAAAACCAAAGTGTAGGGTGTGTTAGACCAGCTTAGTATTGCCATCGGTTTTTCAGGCGTCCTTTTCATCAAGGGTGCCATTCAGAGTTTAACCTCTGTAAATGCAGACTCGAAGACGACCTGTCGGATGCGGCAGAGAAAGCTGGAAGCTTTCGAACTTGAAGCATCGGGCTACCATAATGATATCGGTGTGGGTTCAGAAGTGAAATTGACGCTTGTCAAGGGGTGCTGACTCTTTGGCAAAATACTCGCGGATACACCACTATCGTTGGATCTATTCCGGTTGAAGACCAGCTGGCAAAGTTCGAACATCGAAAGACGACTTCTCCACGTCCCCATGTCCGCAGGACAAAATGGCAAGAACACGCATGCATGAGCAAGAGGCGAGGCGCTGAGTGGCCCGGAAAGTCTTAGGCAGCATAAGAACAGTCACCATAGAGGGGACAGTGAGGATGATAAGGGCTTCGAATTTAAATTGCAGACTCCCTCTCTCACTACGACGGGAGCCTCTACAAGCTTGGGACGTTCTGAGGGACCCGTTCTGAGAAGTCCTCTCCATGAAGATGGAATTGTCAGGGTTGAGGGTTTCAGGTTGCTTTTTGTGGGGTTTTTAGCCTTAATCCCGACCCCTGACTGATGAATACCCTCTGTGCGACAAGGAGTCTAGGAAGGAAGTTCATGAATCAGGGGTTCACGGTTTGGAGTTCCCGGATAAGGCTTTAAGGTCGCGACCGGAAGGCTTAGGGAGCCAGACCCCATCACAGCACCTGAAAAACGCGTCTATGGTTGAGCTGATGCTTACCCAGTGCACCCACTTGGCACCATGACACCCACAGAATACTCGATAATCAGCGGTCATGCCAAAGTGTCGGGTTTCTGCACATACGTGAGTCATGAGCATTTCTACTTCAGGCTAGAGCTCATTTCCTGTAAACGCTAGGGAGCACTACCATGGTCTGAACCCACAAGACCCTTTTCAAAAAAACTCGCTTTCGCCCATGGATCTTTCAGAACGCGTGTGTATGCATACATGTGTGTGTGTGCATATATATGGCACCTCAACCCTAAAGCTTCTCGGGCCTAAAGCTTGAAAACCCCCTTCCCTGGGAGGTCGTACTCATCCAGGGCATCCCGGAGAGGATCAAACTGCAGCTGCACAAGGCCTGGACCCCGATCCAACGGCTTGGCTTTAGTGCTTTTCTGTGTTAGAGTTAGGGGGGGGGTCCTTGTTATAATTATGGTCTAATGGAGCCCAAATCCCTATTCTCATTATTCAGGCCCTTCTATTAGAGTTAGGGCTGTTAGGGTTTAGGGCAGTACCATGTTGGGGTTCTGGTTTTGGGGTTCAGGGTTTTCGGCTTTAGTTCCGTCGGGCTTAGGCTATTAGGCAAAGCCCAGAGGGTGATCCTCTGCTTTGTTGGGAGGCTTTAGGGTCTTGGGAGTTTCCGAAAATTAGGGGTATTAGGGTTCCTTTAAAGTTCTACAAGGGTTTAGAGTTTCCGAAAATTAGGGGGTACCTTATTTTGGGGTCCTTATAATAAGGATCCTACTATTTAGGGTGCTATATTAGGGTCCCCTTTTTTCGGAGACCCCCTCTTCAGGGTGTGGCTTGTCAGGGCTTTAGGGCCGTGTGTAAAGCTCTGTGTGTGTATGAGTGTTTAGGTGGGTAGTTGTCAAAATTATGGTCCCTTTTTGGGTACCCTACATAATAGGTGCCGTATTACAGTAGGGACCCAAAAAGGGACCATAATTTTGACAACTACCCAGGTGTTAGTGTTGTGAAAGGGTGTTGTGGCTTCGTGTTGCATCGGGTTGAGGGCTTCAGGACTTTGGGCTTGCAGGTTCAGGCGACAAGACAGACTAATAAAGGCGACAAAAAAAGTCCTATAAGGAATTCTGTAGAGATTACTACAAGCCATATCATCCTAAACCTTAGAAGCCCAAACTGTAGTTTCAGAAAAGAAGGGCGGCCTGTTCATGTCGACCCGAAATAGCAGGATCCTGTCCGCTGATGGGCTTCAGGGTTCTGAAAGTTTGGAGGTTCACCATGGTGTTAACTCTCTACTATAGGGGCCTAAACAATTACCTATACTATTTTGGGGGTTCCTTATTATAATTGTAGTGTAAGGAGCTTAAGCGTTGGAAATGTGGGGCTTCAGGGCTTCATCCTACCCTGTATAGGTTTGGGGTTCTGTGAGTTGCTGTCAGGGTTCAGAAACAGTCTGTGTTCCTTCCTCCCTCTTCACTCTTTGGAGGCCTGGAACCACGGACGCGAATTACCAGTCTGTCATCTTAGCAGCTCCACTCCCAAGGCCTAGGGAAGTTCCCACAGTAAAATACCTTGCGTACTAACCTGAAGTGTCTCATTTAGGGAGGGCCGCGCTCGAATCAGGCGCCTTGAATTGATCCGAATTTCTTAGGGCTGATTCTGACTTCGAACCTCACTGCTCGGACGCTTTGTCAGGCAGGAGGCCCCTAATTACACTTTCTGGGATATGATGGCCTCGAGCTTTGGTTTCAAGATGTTCACGGAGTATTCTGAGTGTGTTGCACGGGACTGTGGCGAGAGCACGATTTCGGCACCTTAGCGGGAGCGCGGATTTAGCGTTAGTTGAGGTGCATGGTTGCGCATGCCTGGGGAAAGGAGCAATCGAAGATCTATTGCATGTCCTTTAGCGACATGCTCGTGCACGAAGAGGGGCAGCAAGACCAGCAGTGCTCAGAAGCATAAGGTATTGGTTCGAACCCACAACATAGGAATTGTACCTTCAAGAATCTAGATTTCGGTTCCGGCAACTGTTGCGATGCAGTGGGAACATGCTTCCGCGCAGCAAGATTGAGCAAGCGGTTTGTTTTAGACTTGAACCGTACACTGGTGCATCACTTCTGGGTTCAAGGTTGGAGGTGGATCCCCTGACGGTAAGTTAGGATCCATTATGAATCGAAAAGGAGCCCGATCATGATGTGAGGAAGGTTCCTTGAACAAGTGAATGTGTCGGGTGCTCGAAGATGCATGGATTGCTTCACAGACGTATCAGGGCTCCCTGACGACATAGGGTTTGTTTGCGATATTTCGGAGTTAGGGAAAAGGTTGCCATTCAAGACAGCGGTAACCTTTGGTGTCTCTGCTAGAGACGCCCCTTTCGAATCGTGAAACTTCAGCTGATCCAGCCCAAAATGGTGGTTTCTTCGGGGATTTAACTGATCTCGAGCGTCAGGACATAGATATTCGGTTCCGGGTTTTGGAATCGTTGAGTCTGGGGCAAGTCTCTGTCGAATTTGGGGCGACCCTATCCCACGACCTCAAGCCAAGCCTTTGCCTGAAACGTTGAACTTTAACTCTAGTCAGTCGTCTAGGATGTTGACTGTTGTTTGGTGCTCTATAGTCTCTAGTCTTTCTGTATAATGTGCAACAGACGACACATCGAATCATGGTGGACCTTAAGACTGGTTTACGCTGATGATGCAATGGCTAAAACAGGACTACAAGTAATTGAACTGCACCTTGTAAAGTTATGACCACTCACCATTGTCCCAGGAGATCGGCAGGAAGCAATTAGCCCTGTGAGTCCTCTCTTTTGCACAGCTTTGGACAACAGAACCACAAACCCCTGGATCGCATCGGATATGCCAAGCAAACCTAGCTCAAAGGATCAAGGGACTTTGCAAGTAGGGTCAAATAACCTCACCTATACTTACTCATAACACTTGCTTATTGTCTTACAACTACACTTCCAGCTACCTATGAAGCTTCAAGAGCTCTCCACCGCAACCCAGAAAGAGGAGATGTTCCTTCGGATCCTCTTTCAGCTCGAAATCTGGCCAGTCTGGACGCGGAACGACGCCGATCTGCATTTGAGGGCGGGGCGCAGGGCTGTTGCATTTAGATTTTGGAATTTGGGGATTTGGGAGGTTTAGGGTAGAGAAAAGGGGTTCGCCAGTTTTCGAGGGCTCCTGATTTGGCGAAGGTTGGGTTTGGCTCTGCAGTCTCCCTGTGTTTCTGGCTGTCCGCTTTTCACTCTGACGCATTCGCATTCCCGTTTTTTTGAAAGATTTGTTGACCGGGTTTAGGGTTGAGGCATTAGGACTCACACAGTGTGTTTCTAAGCGGCTTGGAGGCTGGGTTTGCCCAACCTTGTAGTGATATCTAGGGAGAAGGGGGGCCGCCTCAAGTCTATCGTCCCGACTCCGCGTCACTCGGCCCCGACATGGGAGCCGCGACGAGAAGGCAGAAGCAGGTCCAGCAGGCCATGACGCCACGGGCCCGATGGAGACCATCCGCGAGGAGGAAGATACCAGCACGGACACTGAAGAACGAGCATCGAGGCCTCCAGCCGAAGGGCATTCTACACTGTTCTACGCAATGTGTTGGCCTTCGGGGGTAGGGGTTTAGGATTTGGGGTTTCAAGATGAGGGGCTTTCTCTTGCGGGATCGTGGCCACCCTACGCTATGCGGAATAAAGAGAGTATATTGACCGAAACCTCAGTCTGATCTCCCAGCACGCCTGAGGACATGGATTTCCTGCAGAACTTGTGTGGCCTGGCGGAGGTTCTGCAAAGAGTCGAACTTCGATTACTTTGTTTAGAACATGGCTTTCGGCGTGGAGATGGGAAGATAGAGACAGTACATGACACCCTTGTCGAGAAAGTTTGTATCTATGAATCCTGAGCTCCGGAATAGTATGGCGCATCTTCTCCTGTGTTTCATTTCACCAGGTTATCGCCTATGTTTTCTTAGTCTCTGCGCATTCTTCGTTCGTATCTTATTGCACGGTAGTTTCAGCAACAGCAGTACTGATGCTTCGAGCTTGGGGTTTACAGCAGCCCAAGTTTGAGGTCTGAAGCTCCCGGATGTGTTTGAAGGATCCTCCAACTGAAGCAATCGCGAGCAAAAGACCTACAGCTAGCTTAGACTTAAGAGCCAGCTTCTGACCATCCCTGAACCGTCAGTCTACACGTGGCTATAGTTCAAGTTGAATACAAGCCTGCTCGTCGCTACCGATGAAACGACAGGCCCAACCATTCCGAGGTTCCCTGACTACAAGTCCTGTACAACACTTTAGGAACACCGAGGCCACCACACCATGTCCGAGCATACGTCGAGACCCGGGCAGGCATTCCGAGGGAGCTGAAAGTCTCACTAAAGCCGTGTCGGCGTCCCTGTTGGATTCGGGCAGGGATTTACAGTCCAGAGTCATGAGAAGCGCTAATCATCATAATCATCGTCATAAGAAGAATACTTCTAATAATAACAATAATAATAATACCTAGCTAGCCTGGTTGCTCGACCTCAATTCCTAAAAGCCCTGGCCTGTCGCCGGTTCTGGTTCGGCCCCAAGTCGGTTTCTTTTCAAAGCCAGACCACGATGCGCTTGAACCCGGTACCCTAAGATCCGAAACCCCACCCCCGAAGCCGTCGGAAGCCACAGCCGAACTCCAGGATATCTTCATGCCCCGGAGTAAATAGTCATGGTATTCTCTTAAGCCCCAAAAAATAGAGGTAGCTGGAATCCAGGACATCTTCATGCCCCGTACGGAGTGCTTCCTGGTGACTTGGCATCACTTTCTTGCAGCACTCCTCACATGAAAGGGCCTTGAGCCTCTGCAAATAGAAGGCCCTCGGTTCATAGTCCCAAATGGGAGTTTCCGAAAATAGGGGACCCTAATATAGTTCCCTAAATAGTAGGATCCTTATTATACGTCCCAAATGGCGGGCTGCAGGGAATCAGGGGCCCGTGGTCTAACCAACGCTAGCTTTCCAGCGTCTTGTGCAGGGGTTCGGAGCTTGGAAATGGCTAACTGTGGCGGCGTTCGAACTGTCGAGGGCTTTGATATATATATATATATATATACATACATATATTTGAGCGTGCGATTTCGACTGAAGAATCGCACAGGCCCTTGGCTGTTATACTTAGACATAGGCTACGTGCTGTGCAATACGAGATTTGCGGGATCATAGACACCTAGGACGTGTAACCAAAATCTTGACATCAGATCCCCAACTGTTGCTTTTCATGATTTCGCCCCTACGCATCCTAACCCCTAAGAACCTCCTTCAACTTGGGTTCTATACTTCTATACCCGTAATCACCTCCCCTTAATCACCCCTCGACTTCGGTCTGAGTCCCTCTCCACTCAAGTTTAAGCCCGCTTAGGTCCCGGAACCGGAAACCCTCACTGAACTTAGGTCTATGTGCTTGAAACCGGCTCTTTGGAGTATTTTGCGCCTGGTCCGAGCCAGCTTTTCTTGAGTCTTCGGCTGGTGCTCCAGTGGAGTCTGCTCGGGTGTCATTCGCGGCTACTGCACCTAGTCGTACTAATCATCGTATATGCAGCTGCAGGAGGAGGAGGCGCCGCAGCAGCAGCAGTGGTAGGGACAGGAGCAGCAGTAGTTGTGGTAGTGGTAGTGGTATTTCTGCACTGGTATTGTTGTGAGTATATCGCCTGCTTGGAGTCTTGACGGGAATGGTAATGGAAGGCTTCGGAAACGGTAGACAGCTTCTGGTGTCGAAAGATCAGCAGTGTTTTGGCCGCGCTGACTAGAAGAGGCTGTGATACCAAAAAACGATGCATATGTTCTTGTGAACCACCCACAGTGAGCAGACCGAGACCAACGAAGGTTTCTTGGCACAATGCCTATTCGGGAATGGGGGGTTAGTTTTACGGCGTCTATATGATTCATGCAACTGCAACTCCACTTTTTAAATGGCCTGTTACCGGCCGCATGACTACATAACTGGGAAGCTAGACTAGTAGCGGTGCTTCAATCATTGCTACCATGATTGTGATGATGACTACTGTGGTTGCTCCCCGTACATCCTCTTACACACTCAACTATGGATTGACAACAAGCACTGAAGATTATATCTTTGTTGAGTATTCGGAATGCTGCCGTTTCGGAGAGAAGCCCAAAGAGTCCAATGTCTTTTACGGAATATTCCTTAAATAGTGTTCCTATTCAGAACCCAATCTTCAAGAGCTTTCCTCAAACAAAACTCTGCGGATTCTTCGGAGGGGCTCCTTAAGGCTCAAGAGATATCGCATCGCCGGAAAGCCCTTCATCAAGGTGCAAAGCCAGCAACCCGTGCACTGCACGGAGACTTCTAACGCTGTCCTTTGCTCCCTGGCTGCATGATACACACGATCCCAGGTGGGTGGTTGTCAAAATTAGAGTCCCTTTTTGGGTCCTTAATATAATACGGCACCTAGTATTTAGGGTACGCAAAACCGGACCCTAATTTTGACAACTGCCCATGTGACTCGGGAGACGAGAACATCAACTGGCGTAGGAGCCTGTCAAGTCTAAACTTTGGAAAATTGAGTAGAATTAGGGTTTAGGGTTTAGGGTTTGTCGTTCTTGTCTCTGAACACTTAGTCCGAAAACCGCAGAATCCTCCCAAAGCCCTGAACCCCTCACACCCGAAACCCTGCAATCCAGAGTTCATGAAACGCTCACGACGTACCCGAGGCGCACGCCCAACTCCCTGAGCCCTAACATTGGCCGAAGTCCCGTGGCCTTGGAAATGAGAAGTAGTAGTGGTAGTAGTAGCAGCAGTAGTAGTAGTAGCAGCAGCAGCAGTAGCAGTCGCAATGGCAGTGGCAGTGGTAGTGGTAGTATGTCCTGGGGTTCCCTCGTATAGCTGTAACATGGAGGCCGCAAAACCCAACCCTTCAGCCGCAACCCGTAATCAGCGCTCGCCCAAACCCGAAAAACTAAACCCTGAACCCTACGACAAAACCTTATTCCTCTACAAGCTTCTAGCACTACTATTGTTGTTATTGTGATCAGCAGTAGTAGTAGTAGTAGTAGTAGTAGAACTAGTAGTAGAAGTAGTAGTTGAAGTTGAAGTTGAAGTTGGTGGTGGCGGTGGTGGTGGCGCTGGTGGCGGTGGTGGTGGTTGTCGTGTTTGTGTTGGTGTTGGTGGTTGGCGTTGTTGTTGTTGTTGCTAGTAGCCAGCGTCGTAAGAGGCCCAAATCCTAACATCAGATATCCTGAACCCCAAACCCCAAACTCAAAAAGAGTCTCAAGGTTTACCAAGCTTGTGGGCCGAGTGGCAGCACGCAGCCTGGAAGCAGCGGGGAACGGAGCTTCAGGGTTTCTCCAGGATTCCATAGACTAGACGGCTTAAGGTCTAGAGTTTTGGTGTGTAGTGTGGGCTCTTCTGGCATGTTGTTATTGGCTCTTCCTCAGCAGTTGAGGTTCGATTAACTGCGGGGTTGGGGATGTCACCGCATGGTTCTGTGGTGTTTCTTTGGGCTTCTCGATAGGGCATCACGGTTTAGGATCTTTGCGTGAGGCTATGCTAGTCGAGGTTCAGGAAAAGGATGAAGCGTCGAGTTTGTACGAGTTGGGATACGTGTTCGAATGGTGGTGGGAAGAGCATCAGCCTCTACAACGCATCTCAGAACAACCGTTGTGGTAGTAATCCGCCGGGAACGCACAGCAAGAACAGAAAATGCAGATCGGAAGACATACCCACGCGAGTGGAGCGATGATGAGGAGTACGATGATGGTGATAGTGATGGCAATGATGATATGCATGATGTTGATGACGGCGATGGTGGTGATGACGATAATACGGCTGACGGTGGCGATGAAGCTGAGTATGATAAATTTTGAGGATGGTAACGATGGTCACGGTTATGACGACGATGAAGCTTGGTAGTGGCGAAGGCGGTGGTGGACACGATACATCATCTGGTTCCGATCCGTAGATCTGCTGAAGTCGTGTACAGCTGTTGCAGAAAGTTTGCTAGCTTTAGCGTGTAGGGGTTTCGACTGTGAGGTTGGGCACTTGACCGCCACCTTCGGTACCTGTTTCTATGTCGGCATCGACTGTCAACGGTGGCTTGCCGCGGGAGTCGTGAGCATCATTGAACAACACTGGTGCGAGAATTTCTTCCAGACATTTCTGGTAGGTCTTCGAGTCTTCGGTTGCCGGCTCTTTGGATTTGAGGGCTTCCGCGTCACCCGAACAGGGCTTGAAGTCGAACTCTGGTTTGGCTACCGGCTACGCTGTCTTTATCCAGAGATTGGGCCCTGTAACAATATCTGCAAAACTTTGCATGCTGTAGACTGAACCGAGACGCCGACGGAAGTCCACAATCCGAACGGCTATCAGAAACCCCTTTTGGGGCACGAGCTTGGATTGTTGAATTTTCAAGGGCCCCCAAAGTAGGGTCGAGGCAACAGCGACTGGCAGACTGCTAGCACCGAAAAGCAGTAGCAATCATCCTGCATCAGCATTTACGGCAGAAGAGAACCAAGAAAGCGGACTGGCGATCGTCAAGCAACCCGGCAAGAGACAGGCACAAGAGACAGTATGAACGTGTACATGCATATATGTTCAAGTGTTGTTTGTAAAGAAAAGTGAGGATAACAATCAAAAAACACACTCGCTGTTTTCATCGTCGTCATCAGCGGTGAAGATTGAACAGCAGTGCTAGTAATGGTGACAACGAATCCAAGTAGAAAGCATGATTCCTCCAGGCCTGAAGTAAAGCCAAAACCAAAGCCCCTGAAGTCCAGACTGCCGTTGCATGTTGTGTGTTTGGGCATCGCACAAATGGCAGCTTGGAGGTCTCGAGGTGTGCTGCATTAACTTGTCGCGCAACACAGACTGTAACAAAGTCAGATAAATTACGATATCATTGCAGAGGTAAACGCATTACTCGAGGCATCTCGAGCCCCTGCATCCGTACTACAAAGCAATAACTAATGCATTTATATGTATATACACATACATATGTATATATATATATATGTAATTATCTATTCAGTATGCAAATACGCATCGACGCCTAGAGCCCTTGAAACGCCAGTCGAGGTTTTGCGCCCTCGCTGCAAACTTCGGAGGCCCACTTTGTGCCTGGGCGTCGCATTGGGGCGAAAATTTTTGACGACAGAAGTGGAGCAGTGGCTCTCAAGTGTTGCATCATCATATCGTTACATCATGAGACGCGCGGATCATCATGCTTCTAGACATGAGCACGTATCATTTGTCCTATGCCCTACTGTTAACATCAGATACCAGATCATGCCATGTCCCCCTTTCCTCTGTTGCAGCAAGTCATTGTCACAAATATCAGCGTTGTCGACATCGTCGTTGCCGACCAATCTTACTCAACATCATCATCCTCACAGTGCACAGTCCGACCTTCGCCCTGCAGATTCTCTTCAGCTTCCGAATCCGCGACATCATTCTTTCTCAGCTGCTTCCCCCCTCGTCCGGAGATGAGACACTGGTTGCTGTTCAACACCAGTTCCGATCCTGCCGGCATTGGATTTTCATTCGTTGGTCCGGTTCGGCACCTGGTGCAGCAGCTCAGCTCAGGAGTCCTTAGAGTTTGGTGGATGCTAGTGACCCATAACAAGGAATATACCATAATTCCCATAGTTTAGGGTCCTTAGGGTAATGCAGGATTTTGTCCATCAACCGTAGTGTCACAAATTTCCGGCGGCTAACACCTCACAGCGGCACTGCAATCATTGGAAGCTCCCTGAACTCGCGAGGAAAGCCTTGAGCCAGGTCAACAATCGGGAAAGCTGCTTTTAGCTCAAACCTTGTCTTAACTTAAAAACCAAACAGGCAAAGTCATGATCGGTAAGCAGGTCGCAGAAGCTCCCTTGAATCTTTCGGGCATCCAGGCGAATACCTCAAGGTCTTGGGCATCCTCTTGCTCGGCCAAATTGAAGCCGCGCAGGCATCTGTAGGGTTTAGCGTTGGGTGTTGGTTGATACTAAGGTCCTCTTCAAGATGCTGGTTCTAGATTCTTAGGATTGGTAAAAACATCTGTAGATTGTGGATATGTAATAGTATTGCTATTCATCGTCTCATTATACTATCTTAAAAACTGCTTGCATGTCTGCTACTCTGATATTGAATCATGGTATGCCAAGGCTGACATGGACCACAATTTACAATGACTTCGACTCGAAAGCACGAGTATATTGACTGCACCAAGGTGCGACAACTATTGCTCATAGTAGCCATATTACTTGGTTAAGCATATTAGTAAAGACGATTGCGGTGTGTTCAAGCTGGGACAGCTACAAACACAGAATCAGAAACATCGACCCCCGAAGCGCATAGCTTTGACCACAGCGATGTTCAAACAAGAAAACCTAGTTCTTGTGCCTCTTTTGCCAGAGCAGACTATAACGTAAACGACTGTATTGCCCAGCAACTACACAATTCGAAACGATGTTCCGCAACATGAAATGCCTGTCTCCAGGCTTGCTGTTTGTTGCTGGAGATATAAGTTATAAGGGTTTAGGGTTTTGCGGTTTAGGGTTGAAAGCCCAGACTGTTGGGGTTCAGGATCCGGAAATTTCCTGAAGCCGATATCCACTTCTTGGGGTACGCCTGTGGTTGTAGTGTTTGATCAGAGCAACGTGTGTGTTTCAGTTTCAGCAAATACCACCATCTCCTCAAGTGGCTGTTCCCTGAGCATGCGATCCAGTTTTGGGCTAGCCCGGGCCCCCGGGCTAAGGTGTTCAGAGCATTAGCTCAGTATTGAAGGTATCGGGTCCTGCTCTATACGGGTTCCTTTAAGGGTTCGTTCCTGTGGGGGTTCCTTTAAGGGATCCTTTCTTAAAGGGGGCCTTTAAAGGGTACTATAGGGTTCTATAATAGGGTCCCCCTTAAACGGGAACTATACGGTTCTGTAGTAGTGATAGGCTTCTACAATAGGGCAGTGCCTTGATAGCTCTGGTGTATGGGGGGGGGGGGGNTCAAAAAAATCCAGGGTGCCCCCGCAGGGAGAGTCAAGGGCTCCAGCCAGGGCTCCAGCCTGGAGCCACTCAGGATCCGGGAGAGGAGGGATTCCCACGGCCAGAAACCCCCCACGCGGAGAGACCCAGGGTCCCGGATTTTTTTCATTTTTTTTTATTTTTTTGATTTTTTTGCGTTTTTTGGCCTTTTCGAAAAAAATCAAAAAATCAAAAAAATTTTTGTTGATTTTTTTGATTTTTTTCGTTTTTTGGCCCTTTCGAAAAAATCAAAAAAATCAAAAAAATATTGATTTTTTTTGATTTTTTTCGTTTTTTGGCCTTTTCGAAAAAAATCAAAAAAAATGAAAAAAATGAAAAAAATCAAAAAAATCCAGGGTGCCCCCGCAGGGAGAGTCAAGGGCTCCAGCCAGGGCTCCAGCCTGGAGCCACTCAGGATCCGGGAGAGGAGGGATTCCCACGGCCA